>APFE031279779.1:7359-109320 GCA_000404065.3 Pinus taeda | reverse complement strand
TGGATTATTAAATGTAATTGATATATATTATTTTATGGATGTAATATTAATATAATTATTTATATTAATAATAAATATATAATCGATTTCATTTTTTTTTCTGTGAAGGGCATCGTAATGGGGTGCGAGATAAATTTGAAGAATATGATAAAGCTAGTCTAACATTTTCCAATTCGTTGGTGAGGTTTTCTCAAAGGTTATTGGGGGACTCTATCAGGATATTGAGTTTTTCAGTGGATTAGAATTCACTTTCAGATTCCGAGCTGAACAATTTGCTACTCATATGTGCTTATTTTCCTGTTTATTTTTTTCTTGTTAAGTTTTGTTTATTCCGATTATGAGTATTTTTCTTTATCTTTCTAAATCCCCTTCTAGAAAAGGGAGACCAAGTAAAATTACCCTAGAGAATCTTTATGAGTACAATGAATCTTTAGAAAGAAGAAAAAGAAAACCATTTTAAACTAGAATTAACCACAATGTTTGACAATAACCATAATTTAATCATTAGAAAATAAAATACTCTCACTCGAGACTTAGCTCCAAGGAATGAAAGGTAGACTTCAAGAAATCGAAAATAGAAAACAAGCAATGGTTGAAGAAAATGACACTTTGAAAAATGAGATTAAAAATTTAGAACAACTACATAATAACTCAACCTTAAATGACACAGAGAATAAATTAGATAATAAACCCACAAAAAAACAAATTAATAAACTAATTGTACTTGGGCATGAGTGCCGCAAAAGAGCCTTACGCCTTATAATTGTTGGTATAGAAGAACAAAAAAAATGAAGACACATTAGAATTAGTTAAAGAACAATTAAAGACAAAATCTCAAATTCAAGCAACTTATTTCACTAAAGCAATAAGGGTAGAAAAGATACTTGAGCATAAACATAGACTAATTTGTGTCAAGGCTAGTTGTAATGACCATAAACTAGATATACCTAGGAAATCCCGAAGACTAAAAGGAATGAAATATTTATAAATGAAGACCTCATTTCAGAAGACCAAACTGAACATAGGAAAGAGGTACAAAAGGTCAAGTTGGATCTTGAGTGATATTGATCTTATTCTTTTAGTTGAAACTTAAGAGCATGACGAATCTAGGGTCCCCAACCTTGACGGGTTAACTATTTGGTTTTCCTGGAATAAGAAATCCTCCAGGAGAGGTTTTGGTGGTATAGCTTGTTTTATTAGGAACATTATTTCCTCTCACATCTGACTTCATAAAACTGACACCTTCAATCAATACATTTGGATTGAGATCTATGATTATAAAACCAATAGGATCTTCCTTGCAATTTGTTATTTCACCCCTATCAACTCTACATCCTATAAGAAAAAAACCTGGATAAGAATTGTCCTTTTAACACCTTACAAAAAGACAACTACAACTTAAGGAATGAAGTAAATATCCTTTTGCTTGGGTAATTTAATGCTCAGACTGCTACTAACCAAGTTATTTTGTTAAGTAACAACTCTAACACTAATCCCTTGTGGCTTGATGAGGATGGTCACTTAGTTAATGGATTCAAGAGAAAATCTGAAGCCACTATCGAGAACTTATTCGACACTGATCTCCTCAAACTTTGTAGTTCTCAGGACCTAATCATTTGTAATGGTATTAAAAAGTGGTATTTGTCTGGTCAGATGACCTGGTTCCATGGGCTGGGTAGCAGCGTCATGGATTATGTGATCTCTAACATCCATTTCCTCAACCATATTACAAACTTTGAGCTTCTTGATGGGTATGAGCCTAAATCTGGCCAGAGACCTATGTCTTTATCTCTCAATATTGCTATGCATACCACCCATATGTAGGATAAAATTGAAAGAAAAAGTCACATTCACTTCGATAGAAGTAATTGTGACCTTTTCTTAAGGGATTTGAAAGGAATTTAGGCTCCCTGAATCATAATAACAATATTGATAAAATCGACTACCATTTTACGACTACTCTTTCCACCACCATTAGAAAAATCTCCAATAAGACTTCGTATAAGAAAAATAATAGAACTTCCAATGCTTGATATCACAAAGACTGTAAATTCAAGGAAAGAAATCAGACATGCCCCTAATGAAAGAATTAAGCTCCAAAATATAAGTATATACAAAGATCTTATTAAGAGAAAGAAGAGGTCATGTATTAATAAGAGACAAGTGCATATTCTCTACCTTTCTAAAGTTGCACCCATAAATTTTTGGCGGAATGTTCTTGTTCATAAAACTAAAGATAACCATTCTATCCCCCTTAAAAATTGAGATAACTATCTTAAGAAGTTGTATGACTCTCCGGATACCATGGGAACCATCTTAAACACTCATATTAAGAATGACTTTTTTCTCTAGAAGATGTCAAGTTTGGGATTAATAAGCTCACTCATGGGAAAGCCAAAGATATTGAAGGTTACCAAGATGAGGTCTTTAAAATGGGAAAATCTATCCCAATTCTTCATCTCCACAAGCTTCTCAATTTTATTGTAAAGCATGGCTTCTCTAAGCTTTGGACTCAAAGCCTTATTGTGCCTATCTTAAAAAATGGGGAAAAAATGTTTCCTCTAACTACAAGACCATTATGATTAGCCACATCCTAGGCAAGCTTTATTGGTTCATTCTAGAAAAAATTCTTAGCCTTTGACTTGAGAACCAGGGCAAAAGATCTAAAGGGAAAGTTGGTTTTAGGAGACATCACTCGACCATCGATCACCTTGTCACTCTTAGGATCATAGCGGAGGAATTTCATAATACTAAAACCAATCTCTTCTATTGTTTTGTGGACATGAGAAAATCTTTCAACATTGTCCCTCGAGATAATCTTTGGGAGAGGTTGGAAGAGATCATGGTTTCTCCTGAGCTGAGGATTATTGTGATCCACCTCTATGAGACTGTCATTGCCAAGATTAAGACCAACGAGGGGTTGTCTAAGGATATTAAATATAATATTGGGGTTAAGTAAGGTTGTCCTCTTTCCCCTACCCTTTTTGGTATTTACATCGATAAACTAGAGGAGTGTCTAGAAATTATGGGTTACAAAGGCATCGATCTCGTTGGTATTATCATTACAGTTCTCCCTTATTTTGATGATATCATTCTTCTCGCAAGGAGCCATGATGACCTAGACAAGCAGCTCAAGATTCTTTGTGTCTCCTGCTCTAAGATGGGTATGACAATCAATACAAACAAGACTAAAGTCATGATCATTAAATCCAAAAAGATCACGCATGGCAGTTTTGTCTATGATAACCATTTCCTTGAGAAGGTTTCTTCTTACAAATATTTGGTTATTGACTTTCCTCATCAGCTCAACTAGAATTATAGCATTGAGAAAAGAATTAGTGGAGGTTGGAAAACTTATTATGAGCTTGAAAGCAATTGTAAGTCATTTGACCTTTACATTTGGAGTAAAGAAAGGTTCCTCTCTGAGACTCTCGTCAACCCTATTATCTTATATGAATGTGAAGTTTTGGGGTGCAATATATCTAGGGATTCATGGAGAAAGATTGAGATGACCCAAAAGAAATTCATAGCATATAACCTCAAGATCAAGGGAAATACTGCCTATCATATTCTCTTGATCGAATCTAGCATGTCCCCCATTGAAATTACAGCTATGTTTATATATCTGATGTATAAAAAGAAGCTTAAAAATATGGAATCCAAGAGGC
The DNA here is from genome assembly GCA_000404065.3 of Pinus taeda. NCBI lineage: Eukaryota > Viridiplantae > Streptophyta > Pinopsida > Pinales > Pinaceae > Pinus > Pinus taeda. Next base: position 105,652 of record APFE031279779.1, on the reverse strand, counting down.
TCCCAAAAATTACTTCTAACTTTAGTCAAAACGCCCACCTGTGCCTCAAGCACGGGTGGCATCAAGATGCTCAGTATTGGCTCAACCTTTGGGGTATGAAGGAGGAGATCATGATGGCAAGCAAGGACAATATCAAAGATACTATTAACTCAAGTTTTAAGGACAAGATGTGGGATGCTAAGGAGCTGGAGGGTAAAAGGAAGATAAGGTACTATAAGGAGGTGATCAACCCCACCCTCGATGACCAAAACTATCTCTCTATGTTGACTAGCAATAATAAGAAAATGAACATTGCTAGGATTATAACTAACTCTCATGAGCTTCGAACTGAGACTTGGGGGTGGTCTACTCCCAATACTCCTTGGGGTGATATAATTTGTCATATTTGTGATAATAAGAAGGTGAAAGATGAAAAGAACTTCCTTTTAGACTGCCCGGCTCTTGCCCACATCCACTCTCAATTCCCAATCATCTACCACACCTCCAATCTTCTTGACTTATTAAGCCAACCTAACTATAGTGATCTTGGAATGCTTCCTTCCCTGCTCATTGATCATAGAAAAAAGATTTTGAAGAATGAGAATTAGACTCTCTTTTCTTGAGGCCTGATAGACTGCATTGGTCTTAAACGATGTTAATCATCATCATCAATAAAAAAGATAATTATAATATGATAAAATATTATTATATTATAATATAGTAATATGATAATATTATTGATATTATTAATAATATGATAAACTGAAGATATTAATAATATAAATCCAAGGTATTAATATTATATACCGAAAGCGTTATTGATATTATAAACCCAAGGGATTAATAAACCAAAGAATTGATAATATTATAAACTGAAGGGATTAATAAACCTCAAGGATTATAAACTCAATGGATTAATGTTAAAACTCAACAGATTAGTGTTAAAACCCAATAGAGTAATATTACAAACCCAAGGGATTATTAATATTATAAACCCAAAAGATAAATAAAACCAAGAGATTATTAGTAATAAGTCTAAGAGATTATTAATATTAATAAACCTAAGAGAGGAATAAACTCGAGGGAATTTTTTGTTTGTTTGTCAAGTTGTTTTTGTGGTCAAAAAATGACTACAGGCTTAACCTTTGGCTTGAGAAACTCTGACCTAGAGGCATCTAAGCTACCAAAATTACCCAAGGATCGCATGAGGCCTACGCCACACCAACGCTTAACATGACTAATTTTTTTCCAACATAATTTCAAACCAATGAACTTCACATCACAGCGTAGCTTAACAATACACTCCATCACTTTCTATTCTATAACTCGTGGGAAAACCCAAGGGATTATTAATGTTGTAAACCCAAAGGATTAATATTATAAACCCAGGGGATTAATAAGCTCAAGTTATTATTAATATTATAAACCCAATGGATTAATATTATAAACTCAAAGGATTAATCTTAAAAACTCAAGGGATTAATATCATAAACCTAGGGCGTTAATATTATAAACTGAAGGGATTAATATTTAAAACCCAAGGACTTGTTAATATTATAAACCCTAGGAATATAAACCCTAAGATTATTGTTATAATCTCAAGGGGTTATAAACCTAAGGGATTAATATTAAACCATGAGAATAGTATTATAAGCTCAAGGGATTATAAGCCCTATGATTAATATTAAACCCCGTGATTAATATTATAAACCCCAACATTAATATATCAAATATAAGATTATAAGTCCTAATATATTATTATACATAGTAGGGATTAATATTATTAAACCAAGGGATTACTAATATCATAAACCTAAGGCATCATAAACCCAATGGAATAATATTAACCCTAGGATTAATATTACAAACCCAAGGGATTATAAATCCTAGGATTATTATTATAAACACTATGATTATAAACCTTAAAATTACAAATGTTAATATTAATATTATTAACTTAAGGGATTAATAAATCTAGGGGATTATTAATATTATAAAGCCAAGGGATTAATATTAAACTTGAGGAATATAATCTAAAATATTGATATTATAACCCCAAGGTTTTATAAACATTGCCACAATGATTGTTAGATTGATTTATATTATAATCCCTACGATTATTATTAAAACCTAAGATCATTAGTATAAACCCTCAGATTAATATTAGAAACCTAATATTAAATCTTAATATTATAAATCCAATTTTAAAAATCCTTAATAATATAAAGCTAATATCAAACCCAAGTTTTTCAATGGAACAGTTGGGCGTTGAATAAATTGCAATTTAATATAGCATTGTGACAATGATTTTCAAATTGATTATCGTATCGAGATAATGTTTGGCACATCGCGACATTGGAAATATTTTTGCACAATTCCAATGTCAGAGCATCAAACCCTATCATTATAAAGCCCTCACATGTAGGTTTTATATTAATCACTTACAGATTAATATTATAAACCCTTGGAACTAATTTTATAAACCCAAAGGATTAATAAACCCAAAAGGTCATTAATGTTATAAACTCAATGGATTAATATATTAAACCCTATTATTAATACCATAAACCCAAGGATTAATATTAATCCCTAGAAATATAAACCTTGGGATTAATATTGTAATCCAAAGGGATTATAAACCTAAAGGATCAATATTAAATACTAGGATTAATATTATAAAGGGATTAATAAACACAAGAGATTAGTAATATAAATCCATAGGATTAAAATTAAACCCTAGGACTAATATTATAAACCCTAGGATTAAAGTTAGACCGTAAGAATATAAATCATAAGATTAATATTATAAACCTAAGGGATTAAAAACATCATTACAATGATTGCCATATTGATAAATATTATAAATCCTAGGATTAATATTATAAACCCTAAGATTAATATTATAAACCCTAATGTAGGAAACATTAATACTATAGATTATAGACTCAATATCAAACCATGACTTTTTAAAGTCAATATTACAAATCCCTAACATTATAAACATATTATTAAACCTGAGTCTTGTAATATAATGATGTGACATTGAATAAATATAAATGTAATGTAACAATGTGATAATGATTTTTAGATTGATTATCATGTTGAGATAATTTTTGTCACAATGAAAAGTTGGATAGATTTTTGTACCATTCTAGTGTCATAATATTAAATCGTAAAATAAAACCCTAACATTTATGTTTTATATTAATCCCATGGGGATAAATATTATAAACCATTGGGTTTAATATTACAAACCCAAGGGATTATTAATATTATAAATACAAGAGATTAATATGAAACCCTCAGATTTAAAATAAAACTAAGGAATATAGATCCTAATATTGATATTATAATCCCAAGCGATTATAAACCAAAGGAATTAATATTAAACCCTAGGATAAATATTATAATTCCAAAGGATTATAAACCCTAGGATTAATATTAATGTTAGCATTGTAGCGTTTCAATTGATGTTAAAAGATGTATGAGTCGTATGCCTTTTATGTTCTCAATAGGTGTAAGGCTATGAAATTGAATTTCAAAGAGCAAGTTTTCATCTTCTGTAGAGCCTACACCTCAAGCTAAGCTACAAATGGAGTTGAAGAAGGAACTTACATGAGATGACACAAGTGACTGGTTAAGGAAGGTTTACTGATTTGTATAGAGGTTGTTGAGATGTTATCAAGACTTGTAAAGGCTTAGAGGGGTCCTAGAGGTATTGGAGAAGGTGTGCCAAAAGTTGGAAGGAGTTTGACTAAGTTTCAGGCTAATAAATAGGGTAACTCAAGTCACAATTGAGAAACCTACATTATAACTTGGGTCACAATGGAGAAATTTATGTTATAACTCACTTCTTGAATGGAAAACCCTAATTACTCCTTCAGAGTGGAAATTCCCACATTATGTGCACACTAGCGAATTTTAGGGGCATCCTGTAGGGTATTTGCACAAGGTATTTGGTGGATAGAGTTGACTTGTGTTATTTGGTGGATCAAGTCAAAGATGATGAGGGTAAGTGTTTTGTATTGATTGTATCTCTCCTTAATGATAAAATGCCAAAGTGTGAAGTAAAAGGGGTTAGACATAACGAGAGAATATGAGAGAGTGAGCTACAATTTTGCAAAGATAGTCAGCAGATCAGAGATCATATTTTGAGCATGTGTTAGAGGATGATGGGTTGTTACACATATTATGTCTAACATGCCTATGTTATAGATTGTTTGATGTCAACTGCTATTGATATGGAGAACGAGTTATTGTTGTAGCTACTATTCTAGATATTTTAGATCAGAGATCATATTGCTCCTTCTTATTGGTGTTGCAAAAATTTGTATATGTTTCCCTGGATATATGTGTATGCTACTATTATCATGTGTAGATGATGTTGGGCAGATGTATTGGTTGATATTTGTTTGCAAAGATTGATCATGTAGGAGAGGATTATGTTGTGGGTGTTTCTATTTAGTTGTTGGTGAGTTTATTGTATGCATGAGCCATATTTTGAAAATGGAATAAATGAGGTCCATGGGATGAGCTTAAAGGTTGGGGCATTCAGTAAGCAACTGGTGGCTTCTCTATTTAAGTTTTATCGATATCCTTCAGGATGTGGCATGGGAACTTGGCAGTGATGGCTTCCATCCATTCGTGGTTTGATAGTCCAGTGGTAGTTGGTGAGACTTATTGGGGGTGGGGGCTTCCAGAAGGTAGTGACCTACACAGTCAAGGGAGTGGTGGATTCCAATAGGTGGTGAGCTAAAAAGTTCATACAAGTAGTGGCCTTAAGCAAGTAGCAGCTATCATGATCCGAAAGTTGTTTCCATTGTAGTGTTGGCAATAATGTCAACAAGTTCATGGTGCTACATATGCATTTGTGATGGATGTCTGGGTTGGTGGTATTATTGGTTGGAGTTGATGTCAAAATAGTTGTGGCATGCCTTAGTGGAGATGTCTTGGAGGATGAGTTGAGATGGAATCATGACATGTTGTGTTGGTGGAAGTTGCTACTGTTGCAAGTGGTTGCATTTATGCTCTAGTTGTTTGATATGTCTCTATATGTCTTGGAGACATTATATATGCTACTAAATGTATTGAGTTATGGTTTCTTATGTTGGAGATGCCTCTACTAGTGTTGGAGGCAGTTCGATGCTATGATGTTTTTGTTGTAGGAGTTGGATATGTTGCTACAGGAGTTAGAGATGCTGCTACAGGTATACGAGAGATTTAAACAGGTTGTGGTTACTATGTGAGGAGTTGGAGGTTTTAGTCTTGATGATGAGGTTGGAAAATTAAGTGTTGTGTTTCATTGAACTGTTACAGATGTTCTTGGCCTATGTCATCAGTTGAATACTTGTTACAAAGGTTCTGGAGATTTTTCATGGTTTCCCTTACACCCTCTTGCAAATGTACTCCAAGTGGTGGCTTAAACAAGTTAGAAACTACGATTTTAGAGGGTATACACTATTTTCCTTCATAGGAGGAATGTACATAAAAATGTTTATCTCAGAGGAGTAGCGTATACAATCTGGAGGTGATTTGCCCCACACTCCTCATGCTACATAGGTTAATTAATGATTTTTCTGGCTTTTCTTTGTCGTTTTTTTCCATGTAAAGGACGGAAAAGGTTAACTAGCTTCTAGAAGATGGTTAAAGTGAATAATCTCTCTCATTAAGTGAAGTTAGTAGTTTGATAGAGTCCATGAGTTGAATCTTGATCAAATCAAGCATACGAACAAAGTTGTAAAGCCTAATAGTTCTTAGTAATTATTGAGTTGAGCACTTAAGTTCATCCATCTATTGGAAGAAGCTCAATGTTAGTTCGGTTATATGTGTGATGTATTGAGTGCGTGTGTGTGTGGAGAAGACTTTGCAAGTTGTGTGAAGATCATAGTGAATAATTTCTGAAGCAGTTTGTAGATGCTGTGACCGTTTGCTGAAGTATGTTTCAACCATTAGTTTTCTGTAGTAAGTGAGAAGATGATGTGTGGATTGGAGTAGTGATTGGTGAATGTATTAATTGTGAGTATTTGGATTTTGGAGATTTGGGTTTTTATTTATGCTTTAATTCTATGTTTTTGTAGTTCTCATGTTTAGCAGTTCTCAATTCCACTCTAGAATATTTTGATATGAGAACCACGTAGAGGAGAAGAGTTGGAGAACTCAGTCGAAATCAATATGAGCGAGTAGATTTATCAATCCAATTATGGTTGTTTAGTTTGAAAGAACCTAGATGAGGCTCATTGGTCATGGTAGCTTCTAGTAGATTAGAGTTTGTAGAATCGATTGATAGTTCACGAGTAAGCAGGCGATGATCGTTGATCATGATGGCCTTCAACGGATGATAGTCCTTAGATCTGCATGAGAAATACTATCCATTTTATAGTAGCCATGTATATCTCTATGTAAATAATTTTCTTGTCATAATAGAATTTGAGCAGCATAGCAACAACTGGTGGTTTTTTTGCCTTGGAGAGGGTTTTCCACTAGAAATATTTATGTCCATTGTGTGATTTCTTTCATGGCTTCTAGATTATTTTTGGTGCACTAATCTCTAATGATGTGTTTCAGTTTATGCATGCTTAAAGATTAAATAATTGGAGAAAAAGTTTATAAGTGCTAACGCTATTGATTCACTCCCATGCCCCTCACCACCACTCACTAGTGATCTAGTTTCCAACAATTGGTATCAGAGTAGATCTCTTGGGTGCAAGTTGATCGCAAGAGAGTGGATCTTGGAGCTTTTAGCAAAAAATTTCATTTTTTTAGAATGAGTTCTCCAAAGAAATTTGTTCTTACTGCTACAAATTTCAAGGTATGGAAAGAAAATGTGAAAAATAAATCATTGTTTTGTCGCTCTAACATTTGGAGATTGGTTTGTGAAGGAAATGATGGATATTTTCGTACATTTAAAATACAGAAGCAAAATTGTCAAGCAAAGTGAATATTTTCGAAAATCTCCATAGTGCTTCTAATACTCTCGGGATTTGGTTCTTTCATAATATCTCAAAGAACAATTAAAGACAAAATCTTAAATTCAAGCAACTTATTTCATTGAAGCAATAAGGGTAGGACATATACTTGAGCATAAGCATAGACTAATCTATGCCAAGGTCAGTTGTAATGACCATAAATTAGATATACTTAGGAAACCCCCAAGCCTAAAAGGAATGAAATATTTATAAATGAAAACCTCATTTCAGAAGACCAAACTAAACATAGGAAATAAGTACAAAAGGTCAACGAGGAAAGAAAAGAGGAGAAATGGGCAATCATTAGGAATAGAAAAGTTATTATTAGAGACAGAGTCCCAAACACAAATGATAAATAGCGAATATCATCACTCTTGATCCTCTTCTAGAACTGCCATGGTTTTCCATGGTATAAAGGTCCTATGTTAAGCTGGATCCTGAGTGATATTGATCTTATTCTTTTAGTTGAAACTTAAGAGCATGCTGAATCTAGGGTCCCGCAGTTTGACAGGTTAACTCTTTGGTCTACCTGGAATAAGAAATCCTCCAGGAGAGGTTTTGGTGGTATAACTTGTTTTATCAGGAACATTATTTCCTCTCACATCTGACTTCATAAAACCAACAGCTTCAATTAATACATTTGGATTGAGATATCTGATTATACAAGCAATAGGATATTCCTTGCAATCTGTTATTTCACCCCTATCAACTCTACATCCTATAAGAAAAAAAATGGATAAGAATTATCCTTTCAATACCTTAGAGAAAGACAACTACAACTTAAGGAATGAATTAAATATCCTTTTGCTTGGGTAATTTAATGCTCAAACTGCTACTAACCAAGTTATTCTATTAAGTAACAACTCTAAAACTGACCCCTTATGGCTTGATGAGGATGGTCACTTAGCTAATGGATTCAAGAGAAAATCTGAAGCCACTATTGTTATAGACATATTTGGGCACTGCAACCCCAATCACATATGTCCATAAACCAAGGGCTTCTAAGTCCCTAAAAGTGTTGTTTCATACCCTAAAGCAACAAGGTCAGCTGATTACATCATCTCCCAGAAGTTCTCCATGAAAAATTGCTCAGAACTGGTCAAAACTGGACCATCTCACCTGCTCCATGATCACAGTGAGATGCATCCCACCTAATGCACATGGGGGGTGTGATGCATACTGAAAAGCCCTTCTATGGGGTGTGATGGGTGAGAGTAGACAAATGGCAGAGACAGTTTACAAGTTGGATGATCATGGAATCTTCTAGAATCTTCTATTGTGACACTTGCCTCTCTGAATTTGCCTAGGGATGAGTAAGAGATCATGAAATCTCTGAGTGGAATTGAGAACTATCAGAGAAATTGTTATAGACATATTTGGGAACTACAACCCCAATCACATATGTCCATAAAACAAGGGCTTCTGAGTCCCTAAAAGTGTTGTTTCATGCCCTAAAGGAACAAGGTCAATTGATTACTTCATCCCCCAGAAGTTCTCCACAGAAAACTGCTCAGAACTGGTCAAAACTGGACCATACAGATTGCCTAGTGCAGAGGGTGCGATGCATCTCACCTGCTCAGTGTAAAAAGTTCGATGCATACTAGAAAGCCCTTCTGTAGGGTGTGATGGGCGAGAGTAGACAAATGACAGAGACAGTTTGCAAGGTTGGATGATCATGGAATCTTCCAGAAACTTCTCCTGCGACACTTGCCTCTCTGAATTTGCCCAGGGATGTGTAAGATATCATCAATCTCCAAGTGGAATCAAGAACTATTAGAGAGAGGACACTAATCAAAATCCCAAAAGCTGACTCATCCCCTACAATCATCTATATATGGATCCCTCATCCTAGAGATGCAGAGGCTGGAATCTTGTATCTTGTAAGGAAGTGCTATTGGTTTCTTGGTGCAATATCATAGTGTTGGGTGATCTAAGCTTTTCATGAGGTGAAGAAGGGCTATCATGCTGGGAGGATGATGTTGGGTCAGATCAATGGGTTGTAATCCTCTCTTCTAACCTCTATATCAATAAAGCTATTCAAGTTTTCCTCCACATTCTCGTATGTTTGCTAATATATGTATGTATGTGGTTAATATATATCTGGTCCTATATTTTTTATGACTGTAGATCTCTGCACTTTGAAGGTATTATGTTTCTTTGACTTTACAGATACTCTTTGAAGTGGAGTGGTCAAGGGAAGAGTGGCAAACATCTGTCAAAGAGGAGAAGGAACAAGCAGAGGACCAAGCGAAAGATCAAGGTTGGTATTCTTTACTCCTCTCCTATCTACTTCTCATAGAGGAAAGCAAAAGTAACATTAATCTGTTTGTTTCTAAGATAGCTACCCATCTTAGTGGGACTAGCAGCTCTGCATAGACACTAGATTTCCCAATAACAAAATGGCAACTCCACTGGGGAGCGATTAGTTTGTTTGCTTGTCTATATTTGCTTACTTTATAAACTTATAGACAGAGCCTGAACTCAAGCCAGCTAACCTTCGAACTGCATTTTCTATGCAAGTGCAAAGTAGATCAATGTTGCTTCAGTCTATCTCCAGGTTTTGTTTATAAACTAAAAAATTGATTTGCAGACATCCTAATTGCCCTGGTGGTGGCTCAAGTAGCCTCACTAGATCAGCCCCTATGATTTGCATTTATTGACTATCATTTGCTCGACCTAAATCCCTGAACTAAGCTACAAACTGTGACCCGGAACCAAATTGAAGTCTTGTCCCGGGACCATCGCACCTTCTCCTCTTGGGAATCTGGATGCATCGCACCTCCCAGGTGCAGTAAGTGAGATGCATCGCACTTTTCCTGTGTTACAGGTGCGATGATCAGATAAGACCTCTTCTGCTTACATATTTTGGTTTCTTATTCACTCCCTTCAGCTTTATTAAGGAGTTTTGCTATCTCTGATCAGTATACCTCTGTGGAAACTCCCTTCCTTTGCATGATTCATCCTCCATAGTACAAAGAACTATAAATGTTTTTATGTATTGTTCACCATTTACAGTCCTCTTTTACAAAGAAGTAGCATAATCAAGTTGTTGTCTTTTGATTTGGAAGTGTCACAAGTGTCATTTTCAGTCAAAGGAAAGAATTCTATTGTTCTTGATGGTCGATTACACTGTTACTCTTGTATTTGATTTTAATTAGTAGTTTTTCAAGTGTCGAAAGAAATTTTCAATTCAAAATCGCAAAGTGTCGTCATTATCTTGCTTTCGTTTTTTGAAAAGAAAATCGTTAGTATTGTTGCTTGAAACAATTCAAATTTGTACTCAGCGTTATTTTTGTCATTCACACATTAAGAAAGTGAAAACAAATACATGCATGTGCATTTGCATTTAGACTGCTTGTTGATTTATGACAAAGCATCTAGTGTGTGCTCTCTGCTCTTTGTTGAAAAGAATCTCATTTCTCTTTCCTTAGTAGCTAGGATTTTCATTGCAAAAAGAGGATAAAACGATTGTTTATCATCTTAGATTGCATTTTAGGAATTGTATATCTACATCACGCAGTGAACCTGAGAGGAGTACTTCTTAAGAAATATCAACTGTAAAATAAATTCAATGAACATAAAAACGCCTTGGAACCTAACGCACAACATTTAGAAGTCTAGGCTAGAGACGTATTCTGGCGTCGTGAAGCCTGGTAATTATCGCTTTCATTGTAGGTTGGGTGATTCCTCCTCTTTGAGACGACAAGTGGTAGTACAAACTTGTGCTCCCACCTACCGTCGAGTATATATTGGGAACCACAATAGGCTACATCCTTTATCCTTAGGAAGTCGTGTCTACCACCCTATCAATCACAATGCAATGAACACAGCATTCGGGAAGATTGATTGTTGTACCGTAAAAAGTATTCTGCAGTTTCGCAATTGGTTTGGTAATACCTCTGTCTATATTTCCAAGGTAGTCTCTTTCGTTTCTTTTTAGAATCCTTAAAGGAGAAGGTCCATCTAAGCACTTGTCACTTCAGGCTCATTAGAAATCGAAGGCGACTAGAGTCATCTTTTGCTTTTTCTCGACTCTTAAAAATTGAAAAAGCAAGTTGTGTCAAAGTGTCTAAAATTTATTTTAATTGGAATAATGTCACTGTTCCCTCGTTGGTAGTAGGTTGAGAAAAATGGAGTCCACCAACGAAGGATTTCCCCTTGGGGGAAATCCTAGTCCTTTCTCCTCTTTGGGAGATGTTGGTGCACCTCATATGGCCACATTGTCTCTCCCAGGACTAACAATTGGCTTGCTCATATGGCTCTTCTCGACCCTTGTTTTTCAAACCGCTGCAGTTCCTGAACAATCAAATCGGAAACTAGATGATACTAGAGTTACCCCCCAACCTTCTGCTTTGCTTGTTTCTTCCTCCCATCCTTCCTCTTCGCTTGAAAATGTTGGTGAAGCTAAAGACCAAGTAACTGAGAAGAAGAAGAAAGGGAAGAAGGAGAAAGAAAAGAAGAAGAAGGAGCCAAAGGCAAAAAGGGGAAATTGTGCGTCATCTAGCGAAAATCCCCACACTGCACCATCCAAACTGAAATCTCGATGTGTCATTTGCAAAGGGGACTGCTATCATCGAGATTGTCCTTGCATCCCTCGGATATTAAGGGACTTGATCTGATAATCACATTATGAGTGACCTCAGTTGAAGATTTATTAAACAAAAGGTATTATAGACTCATGTGCTGGTATGTGTTCTACGTTATTGAAACAACGGATCGATCAGATTGCCAATACACAGACATTTTAAATGGAAAGACAGCAGAGAAATACAGTAAGCAATATTAGACACAAACAATTTTTAATAAGGAGTTCACCCTATTCTCCCGGGCTACGTCTCTGGTCCAGCTTCAGTGGTGGCCTGGTTTTATTGTGTCTTACAGCAAAGAATTTACAATTTAGGGACTCAATATGAGTTCTCCTGACAACAGATTTTGCTTGGCAGGGTGGTTCTTGGATTCCCCAAGCCACTCAGAGTTCACAGACTCTTTTTCTTCCTACCAGCTCTGTGACCTTTGGTCTACAGTGGAAAGAGCCAACTGTGATGCTCAATCCAGATAGATTCATCTATGGGAAGGCTTGAATCTTCAAGCTCTCTGGTGCTCAATGCTGCCTATGTTCAGCTCGGCCCTCTGTCTCTTCTGCTCAGCTTTACTGCTCTCTGTGTTCAGTCCTCCTCTCAGGGTTCACTGTTCACTGTCTCTCTCGGTCGCTTGGATTCCTCTCCTAATTCTCCTCTCTTTTTCAACGGTCTCTATTCATGGCTTTAACTAGTCAATCCTATGCCTGTACGGTTCCTCTCCCGCCTGCGCTAATTCTCCTCCTGCAGCTATGCTTAGAGTTACCTGTTCGGTGTCATCATGAATGCTCAGGGAGTGCCATGTGTCTCCATCTAACTGGTGCCAGCATGCTTCGCTGGCTCGCTCCTCCGGTTATGTCATGAATACGCTCTTTCTCCACCATGGCGGTCAACGGATTCCAAATCCCTTTTAAATTGTAGCTTATTTCCCTGTCGATTCTGCTTCTTTCCATCGGGCGCAATCTCAGCCATCCAATTTGGGCTCCTCTAGATCTAATTTCATACACACGTCAAGCGCGATTAACTTGCTTGACCGTTAACAGGTGATCATGGCGGTTTTTCTCTCACCTCCACTGCCACGCGTCAATCGCTGATTGTGATCGCTCCGCTTTCTCCAAAACCTCTTACCGTTCAAGGGAATCCTGATCAAACCATTGGTTTATAGGCCGTGGGTCCCACCGTCATACATTGGCACTTTTTACCTTTTTCTGCCCGCGGTCCTCTGGCTCCCAACGTGACCGAGTGCTTAAGGCTCCCCCATTTCGTCCCTGTTCGCCTAGCGATGTGCGCTGAAGTGCTAATCGCACGTCAAAATCACCTCCTTTTCCTGATCCGGGGCTCCCAAGAGCTATTTTGGCCTCCTACGTAGTCTCCATGGGCCTCAGTCAACGCGCTTTGATCGAGGTCCTCGTCGTTTTACGCCGTCTGCCATGGCCACTGGTTTAGGGGGTTTTTCATGTTGTTTTTGATTTCATTAAAGATTTTTTCAACTCGATACAGTCAAAGTTCTTGATAGTCTTTTGTGGATCCGATTGGGATCACGGCCTCCCTACTAAAAAAGCTTTTGGACAACCAAAAGTTGGTTTTCTTCAAGCATCGACTAAGTGAGGGAACTACTGTCTCACTTGTCCAATCTTAGTCCACTTTTCACTACTCGGCTTCGAACCTTTAAGCCAAATTTTGAGGTATTCCACCTGTCCACTGCACGCCGTCCTCACCTTCCAGTCCAACACTATGTCTTCCTGCAACTCATTAAGATATTCAGGTAGCAGGTCATCAACAGAAGGTAATTGACTTTGCTCTTTAGGGTCCTCAATCATTGAAGGCTCAAGCAACCTCAAGCAGTCTGCATTCACGACTGAGTGGATGTGCATGTATGTTGGCAGATCAAGGCGGAAGGCATTGTCACCAATTTTCTCAAGTATCTTGAAGGGTCATTACCTGATAGGTTTTAGATTTTTACCTTCACCTTGCATTCTGTCCTTGCTGATATACAACCAGACTTGGTCTCCAACTTGAAAACTATGCTCCATCCGATGCTTATCATGCCTAGCCTTCTACTTGGCCTGGCTCTTTTCCAGCTATTCCTGTACTGCCTGGTCGATCTCCTGGATCTGTTCAATGAACCTAGTTTCCTTGTCCACATCACTATGTTTATCAACCATGGTATCTTTACCAAAGACAAAATCCAAAGGAGACCTTGGTATGAAACCAAAACAGGTCTCAAAAGGAGATCTCTGTGTAGAAGAGTGTTTGGCTCTATTATAAGCATGATGCACATAGCAGTGCTCATCCCAAAGCTTAGGATGTTTGTTGCAATATCCTCTCAGTAGCTGGATGACCATCCTGTTAACTACTTCTGTCTGGCCATCTGTTTGTGGATGAAAAGTTGTGCTTTTCTTCATCTTGGTGTCCATTAGTTCCCACAGACTGGACAAAAACTTTCCCACAAATCGGGTGTCTCGATGAGATATAATAGAAGTGGGTAGTCCAAAATGAACCCATACATGTTCAAAGAATAATTTTGTAGTTTGTTCAGCTGTAATCTGTTTACAACAAGGTATTAAAATACACATTTTGTTGAACCTATCCACAACAACATATAGATAATCATGACCTTTCCTAGATTTAGGCAGTACTTCAACGAAATCCATGGAAATGCTTTCCCAAGGGTGAGAAGGAGCTGGCAAGGGAGTGTACGTGCCTAGTTTTCTATTGATGGGCATGCTTTTAGCACACATGGCACACCCCTTTACATATCTAGAAACTGTCTCACTCATTTTCGGCCAATAGCAGAACCTTTGTAGCTATGCAACCATTTTACTTACCCTAAAGTGACCTGATATCAGAGAAGTGTGTGCTTCCCTAATTATCTTTTCTCTCTCAGTTTGTGGAATGCAAAGTTTCCCACAATGATATAAGAGTCAGTCCTTCACATGATAGTCCAATTCTTCTACTCTTTTGCCTTGACTCAAAGTTGCATATACATCTTTAAGGTCCATATCCTGAGCATACTGTTCTATGTAGCTTTCATGCAGCACAGAATTATGCTTAAGTATGGTAGATGCATTTATAATGGGTCCAGATAGCATGTCTACAACCTTGTTATGTATGCCATTTTTATAACTAATGACTAAATGAAACTGTTGTAGAAAACCCATCCATCTATAATGTCTTGATTGCTGCAATTTAGTTTGGGAGTGTAGATATTGAAGTGGCTGATGATTAGTATGTATTACTATTTCTTTGCCCATTAAATAATGTTTCCAATTTTTCACACTCTGAACTAATGCATACAATTATTTATCATATGTAGGATAGTTAACTACTGCAGGATTAAAAGTCTCAGAATGATAACATATGGGTTTATCATGCTGTGTCAACACTGCTCCCATGGCATAGTCACTGGAATCAGTTTGGATCTCAAATGGTATTTGTAGATCTGGTAGTGCTAGTACAGGTGTTGTACTAATCTTTTCTTTTAAGGTGTCGAAGCCTTTTTGTTGTTTGCCTCTCCACTGAAACACCTTGTTCAATCATGTCTGTTAGCCTCCTGCTGCAACAGGTTACTCATCTTTCATGATTGACATTTTTACATGCCGAATATATCATACTTTGCATGCTGCAATTTTCCATATTTACTACAGAGGCCAAAGAAGAGGGCATGAGAGTGTGCCAGTTCAAGTGCCACTATTGTGTTCGAATTCTTAGGTACTATTCCATTTTTGAAGAATTTTCAATTAAAGGGAGGTTCAAACAGTTTAATCTTGGTCTCCCTAGGTTTCAATTTCTTGTTTTAGAGTATAGAGAATTAATATCTATCCAAACAGCTTAATATTGGCAGATTCTTAGATAGGTAGAGAAGCAAGCATGCTCAACAGCTTAATCTAAGCCCCTGGATGAAATAAGTGTAGATGTAGATAGGAGGACAAAAAAAAAAAAAGTTGAAAAGCTGGGTCTGCAAGTCTAAGTGCACCCAAACCAAAAAGAAGAAAAAATGCTAGGTAAGTAGGTTGGGTAGGTAGTTTTGAGGTTGCAGAATGTTTTTGTGATCAATTCTATATTTTCAAAGTGTCATATCTATTTCAAATCACAATTATCAGGCAACTTCCATTTGAAGGACTCAAGCGAGGCATGACTACCTTCCCCCTTCTTCCTTATTCCCCAAATCACTCAATAACTTCCCTAAAGAGATCAAGATCTGCTTCATGCCTTTTAGTTTCATCATTTTCCATATCATTCATCTTGGTAAAGATCTGCTTTACTCAAGGAATATTCATACTTCCTCTATGAATCATTTTTCCCTTAATAGCCTAAGTTTCACATACTTAGTGCTTTCTTGTCATTGTCATATTAACCACTAATTTTACTATATAGCTCCCTATCTATTTCCCCTTCCCCTACTAAAATTATGTTAAATAACTCCCCTATATACTTATCCCCTCCCCCTGGTTGAAAAATAACCATAAGTATCCCTTGGAAATTAATAAGTTTGCTTGAAACTTAGTAAGAACCCTCATGTTGTTTATAAAAATCCCTTCCAAATACATTAGGACTCATTCCTATGCATAAAATCCCTCTTTTCGCCCTTATCCCAAAGTCATGCTTGTAAATAAATTAACCCCGCGCACATTTAACCCCAAAAACCCACTTTTCCTAAAGTTTTCTACCCCCGCCAAATTAAAAATTAAAATTTATTAGCGCGCGGGCCCCCTCCTTATCCGTCCTCCAGCCGTCCGATCGCCAGAGCCCAACATCTGTGGTGGGCGGGTCGTTTTGTGCCCCAACATGCCAAAGGTTAGTGCCCGAGAGATTGGCGGTTTTGTCGTCGTACTCCCGCCACGCGTCGCCCTCCCGGCTGTGGCGGAGCCCCCCCTGCCAATACTGCCCAGGTGCAAAAGCGGTGCACCACAAACCAGAAACCGTCCTCCCCTTGCGCGACATAAGCACCACGTCACCCGCCAAGTTTCCACCATCTCACCCCTTCCTGTCTGCGTCGGCCTGTCACCGTACTGCCACATCATCACCCCGCCGTACTGCCACGTCACCCTGCTGACGTCATCACCGTACAAGAGGGTCCCACTGCTGACGTTAGCAACTGAATAAAACGCGAAAGTGAAAAATCTAAGCTAATTGCGCATCACTACGGGAAATGGGCCAAAGTGGGGAATCTTTAAGGAATCTTTTGATTCCACAGTCATTTTTGCGCCAAAAAAGGCAGAAAAGGCCTGATTTTATAGTTTTTGGCATATCAGCATAAAGAGAGAGGCTCAATTCAGGCATTAAAGAGTATCAGAGCCAAAGTGAACGCCAAAATTTATGACAAAGAGTATCAGGATGCGGCAAAGTGTATCAGTGTAAATCTTTCAGCGGCCTGAAGCAGAAAAACATTAAAGAAGCCTCCAACAAAGTCAAAGAAATAGTAAAGGCCATTTAAAGGCACTCAAATCACAATTACTGCACATCTAAGTCACATAAAGATCAGTGGACCAAAACTCAAAGCACAATTATTGCAGAAGCACTGCACCTAGCCATAGAGGACACCATATTAACTCATTTTGATCCAGCTTCCTCTGGCGCAGCTGAAAAGATATTTAATTGCATTTAATTTCAGCACAAGTTTAGGTTTAAAAACTTTTCCCGCAGATCTGTTTAGGTCGGCTGTAATAAATATTTTTTGATATTTTACCTATATATACCACCCTGAACAATGTATTGAGGGTTGGTTGGTTGTTATTGGTCTGTGAAGTTGGTAATGCACTCCAAGAAGGACTCGCTCTGTAACTGATATGTTTTACTTAATCAAAGATTGCTGAAAGCTTGGAGAATAGACTGTCTGATATGTTGTTAGTGGTTTTTGAAGATTGAATGAGGCAAATATTGTGCTGCTTTATGGTTCAATAAGTGCTCCTTACCTGTGTTATTTCAATTTCTCATATGCTCAAGTCACAGAACAAAAGTCTGATTTAGAATTTGCTTACCTGCACTCTATGCTCAGTTTCTGTGGCTTCTTAATGTTTTCGTCTTGATTTAGGCATAGATATGAATTCCTTATGGCTCATATTTGCTCTGATTCACACATGAATGACTGTTATTTAGGAATTCTTAGCTGCTCCTAAATAGAGTTTGTTCATCTTCCCCCTGCTAACCTGATTGAGAGATTCTTTATTGCCTCTCATTCCTTAGCCTGCAATCCATTTCCATTTATCCTCAAAGTTTTATTTCATAAGCAGCTACCTTGCCCCTCTTTCCTCTTGTGACTAAGAAAACGCACCAGCAGTCTTACTCCTCGACTCCATGCCCAATGGTTTGAAACTTATCACACTATGCATAGCATCTTTATTTGAAAGCATCCTCCTTCCAGCCAAACACCACCCAAACACAAACATAACCCCTTTGAACTCAATAACTAGCCTAAAATCAGCCTCAACAAAGCTAAATCATTAAGAGAGAGCCCTCTCTGATTGCAGGTGGGCTAGAACCTGCAATCCAAAGATTGGTTTGTGGTTACCTCGGCCGTATCCCTTCAGGAGCTTAGGGACAACCTGAGTGTTAACATAATTGCGACTCCACTGGGAAACTCCTCAGATAATCTCACAAAACCAGTCCGAAGCTCCGCAGAAGAAGAATCCAACTTTTAAAAGCATCTGTTTAAACCTATACTGTTAGAAAAATCCCCAAAAAATAAGCTAGAAGCTAGCTCCCAAAAAACATTCACGATATACAAGGTCGAATCCAGACCCAAATCCCCCAGCTGTTTTTGAAAACCCCAATATAGTTCCTAAGATCCTTAGAAAACAAGATCAGCAAGAAGATTTTGCAGATACTAGTCCTGAAACAGTTTAGCCTAGCCATTTTTCAACCCCTGTTAAAGTTCTATTCCGTTCAAACCCTACTTCCCCTTGTTTATCATCCACTTCTCCAAACACTGGTTCCACACCTCCATTCACTACACATACCACCACTTCCACTCCGATTATCCCAGTCACCCCAGTTATTCCACTTATCCCTGTTGTTCCACTTATCCCTGTTAATATGGCTAATTAATATGCACCTTTACAACTGCTTGCTAATCCTGGGGCTATGCCTCAAGATTATCAGACCAAATAACCTATTTTGATGGCACAAATGCCTGCACATCCCTTTCAGTACACAAAGAAAATGTAGGACTACTTTGAGAGTTATGAGATTGACGATGATAGTGTGAGAATGAAGATTTTTGTCCAAAGTTTGACAGGCGACGTGAGGACCTGGTTGAGAGTGCTCCCAGCCCATTCCATAGTAGACCCAGAAGCCTTATATCAGTCATTTATCAACAGATGGGAGAAAAAGAAAGACCCCTTGCACATATTATCTGAGTATGACACTATCAAAAGAGGCCCTCAGGAGACTGTTTTGGACTACTGTGCAAGGTTTAATAATGTTTATAATGCAATACCACAGAACTTAATACCCCCACTTGATCTTGCCCTCTACAAATTCCCTGATGGTTTTGATTCTGAAATGGCTTATTAGTTAAGGGAAAGAGCCCCTCAAAGCCTTGCAGAAATGTAAAATGTTGCTATTAGTGTAGAGGCAAACCCAATTGACAAAAGAAACAAAGCTATAACCAAGAGAAGAACTACCTTTAAGGAAGAACCATCAACCTTAGACCAGAAACTAGATGTTATTATCAGTGGCATGCACAGGTTGGGAGATAGAGTGGAAAGTGTTGAGAGGAAATCATCATGGGAAGGACAATAGCCCAACACCATAAGGAACCCAAACTTCAGGAAAAGTCAAAACCCAAATGCTCGAAGGGTTAGTCCCGACCATGATATAAGACCTCCATTCCAAGAAAACTACATAGAAGCATCCACTTCTAGTGAGCCAATAGAGGGGACTCACATGAACGTGATAGATTCGAAAAATGAGCAACAAATTTTTCTCACTCAAGAAGACCAAGACTATCAGGATATAAATCAATTTCACACCAAATCGGGAGAGTCTTTTGATTTTAAACAGGGCTATGATTGTGTTGTGTATGAGGTCCACAAACAATACAAGCCGAGAACAAGAACCATTGATGTCCCTGCACTTAGCAAAACAAAGGACAACAAACAGTTCAACAAAATTAAAGATAAGGTTATCATAACCGAACCAGCTGATAGTTCTGTCCCAAACCCACGCCAAGTAACTGTAGAGGACATAACAGACACAACCTCCTATTACTCAGCCTTTGCCTCCTTCTTCTTCGAAAGAAAATTTGAACAGCAATCCAAAAAATCTTCCCAACACAGATAAACCACAAACTGTGATTCACCATAACGCAGACAATCAAAATGAAAACACAGAACATATTCTAGAAAAGGAGAAATCTGCTACTATTAACGCAAATATTCCATTGGAAAAACCATTTAATTTAGAAGCAGAGATTGGAAAACTTAAGATATCCATCCCCCTCTCAGAACTTGCCAAACATGATGTGTATAGGCAACAAATTCAAAGATCACTTCAAATGCCAGAGATCAGGGATGATGTAAATGTTTTAGATGATACCCCTGAGCTACTGTTTGGTCCAAAAGTTAATGGAAAATCAACATATGGATCTGTCCCACCCTTTTATGTCAGTCTGCACATACATGACAAAATCTTGCATAATGCTATGTTTGATTCAGGTGCCTCGCACAATCTTATGCCCAAAGATGTAATGGAAAAGCTAAACCTTGATGTCACAAGACCTTACAAAGATCTATATTCCTTTGACTCAAGTCAAGTCAAATGTTTATGCTTAATTAAAGACCTTTGTGTGTCTTTAGCCAATTTCCCAACAAGACAATCCTAATGGACGTAGTAGTTGCTGACATTCCAACAAAATATGGCATGCTCCTATCAAGATCATGGGGAGCAAAACTCCAGGGATCCCTTCAACTCGACCTCTCTTATGCCACTATTTCTATTTTTGGGCAACCAAAGAGACTGTACAAAGAAACGCTCATGAAATATGTGGTGAGTAGTGAGGAAAAGCCCCAAAATTTTCCAATTTACTCAATCCATTTTGATATGGATTCATTTATTCTTTTTAATGATGACACCAATCCTCCAACTAATTAGAAGCTTTTAGCTTCATAGCTAGAGACATGCATAAATGAAGAATCGGTTGCCCATGCCCATGAAATGGTCACATCAGTCAGGGCAACCAGCAAATAAGAAGAACCTCCTCAAAAAGAAATTTTAAATCTGCCCAATCCTAAAATGACTGAAACTCTTGATACAAACCACAAGCAAGAAATCACATGGTATTTAGAGTTGGATGGTTCTGTCAACAAATTAGGAGCAGGGGCAGGTGTGTGGATTCACAATACACATGACAACCATGCAGAGGGCCATGCCTACAGGCTAAATTTTAGATGCACCAACAACATGGCAGAGTATGAGGCTCTCCTCTTAGGCATAAAATTGCTCAAAGTCCTAGGAGCTAGAAAAGTGTCTATTCTAGGTGACTTCTATTTAATCATACAACAAATGAAAGGTAACTTTGTTACTAATGACAATAGAATGAGGGTCTATAGGACTGCTGCCACAGATATACTTTATACCTTTAGTGAATCCAAACTTGCCAAAATTTCAAGAAATCATAATATTCATGCACACAGCCTAGCCACTTTTGCTAGTGCATGCAAGCTTCCCTTTGAACCAAATCACCATTTCACTGCTGAGATAAAACATAGGCCCACTTTTCCTAACAATATTAGAGATTGGCAAGTATTTGAAAATGATGCCCACATTAACAATTCCCTCACTTTTGAGGGCGAGTTTAAACCTTGACATGGAGGCCATGAACGATTTCCAACAACAAACAGATGAAAATCAACATACTGTAACAGCTGCAACAACAAAAAAAATCTTGAATCCAACTATTTTTGACAATGCAAACATAGAACAGCTGAAACAAATGCATTTAGAGGAAACATCCAAAGCAGAGGCTGAGTTTATTGATCTAAAGAATAACTTTTTACCTGCTGGCCTCACTCCATTAGAAGACATGTTTGATGACAATGATGTGCCCAAAAAGCCAAAAATGGAGCCTTTATATGCTGCTATAGAATAACACAACATAGGGATAGCAGAGAAGCCCAGAATGATCAAATTGTCCAAAAATCTGCCCCCTGATCAAAAACCAAAATATGTGGATTTGTTCAAAGAGTTCCAAGATGTATTTGCTTGGAGTTATGTGGACTTGAAGTCCTATGACACCTCAGTGATTCAACATACCATTCCCTTAAAACCAAATCAAAAACCATTCAACCAGAAACTTCGAAGAATAAATCCTATGCATCTTCCCCTCATTGAGAAGGAAGTGAAGAGAATGGGTATCCAATCTGGTTCCTACAAGGAAAAATTTAGGTGAGATCAGACTGTGTGTAGACCTAAGAAATTTAAACCAGGTCTCTTTAAAAGACCACTACCCTTTCCCTAAAATGGACCACATCCTACAAAGAGTAGTGGGCTCATCTAGAATCTCTTTACTAGATGGATTTTCCGGTTTCAATCAAATACTTGTTCACCCAGATGATCAAGACAAAACAACCTTTACCACTCCCTGGGGAACATTTAAGTATGCTAAAATGCCTTTTGGGCTAAAGAACGTTGGTGCTACCTTTCAAAGGGCAATGGATATTGCATTTGTCAAGGAAATCCATGAATTCCTTGTTGTCTATCTTGATGACTTGACCCTTTCTCCAAATCTGATCAAGAGCACCTCAAACATTTAAGGCAAATTTTCATGACACGCAGGAAATATGGCATTTCCTTGAATCCCAAGAATTCCTTGTTTGGCCTTGAGGAAGGTAAGTTGCTAGGCCACATCATCTCAAAGGATGGTATCAGAATTGATACGGAAAGGATCCAAGCCATCCTTCAAGTTCCTTACCCAAGAAACATAAAAGAGTTGCAAGCATTCCTTGGAAATATCAATTTCCTAAGGAGATTTATCCCAAATTTAGCCGAACTAATAAGACTGTTAAGCAACATGCTAAAAAAGGATGCTAAGGTAAGATGGTCTCTTGAAACCAAGCAGGATTTTGAGAGTATCAAAGCTACCTTGACTCAAACGCCTGTACTCACAAGTCCACAATTTGACAAGGATTTTATCATCTTTTCCTTTGCCTCTGAGCACATGATAGCGACCGTCCTTTTACAAAAAGATGACCAAGGAAGTGAAAAACCAATCGAATTTTTTAGCCGAGCCTTAAGAGATGCGCCCTTGAAATACTAGATCATGGAGAAGCAGGCCTATGCCCTTGTTAAAGCCATAAAAGACTTCAGAGTTTATATTCTATATTCACATGTGATTGCCTATGTCCCTAACTCTGCTGTAAAAGACATATTAACTCAAGAAGGACTAGAAGGCAAATGAGGCAAATGGATTGCCAATATTCTTCAATATGACATTGAGATAAAACCCACCAAGCTGATAAAGGGACAAGGTCTGGCCAAGCTAATGTCAGAAACAATTTTTCAAGCCTTAGACATCAACCAACTAGACAATGAACAGGAGCTGGCGACTCCACAGATTAGTGAAACCTTTGTACAATCCCCATGGTATGTTGATATTTGCTATGTTTTGTTAAACCTGTGTGCTCCCCTAGGATTGTCCAGAACCAAAAAGAGATTTTTAAAAATGAAAGCATCAAAGTTTTGCGTCTTAGATGGTGCCTTGTTTTGGAAAAATCATGAAGGCATATTGCTAAACTGATTAACCTTAAATGAAACTGATAGCATCATGAAAGAGTAACATGCAGGGGACTGTGGAGGGCATCTATATTGGAAGTCAACTGCTGACAAGATTTTAAGGGCTGGCTATTATTGGTTGTTTAAAATTTTTCTCGATCTTGATAGCATATCGGTAAGCCATGCTAAGCGAGGAGATGTTCAAGAATTCTATTTCATCCTGGATGTACCTATCTAGGCAGCCACAATATGATACCCAACTTTGTGCGAAGGGTATGGAAAATATTGGTAAACTTCGGTACGTCTTTGTCCCTTCCTTGTCGCAGCATGGTCCACTTTATGTATTGATCCTCATAGCTTCTGACAGGGTAGTACTTCTCCTTGATGACATCTCAGAATGAATTCCAAGTGGGTGTCACTGAAAAATAGCGACGCTGTACTTTCATCCCTCTACTCGCAGTATGTCTCCCACCAATCCTTGACGTGGGGGGTAGCTTTGAGAAGAGAGAAAGTAATCTTTTCTTGGCTGGAAAAATCATGAACATAAAAATACCCTTCTAACAAATTTAACCACTTATTTATGGCGTCTGCATCTATCTGACCCTCAAATATGGGAATGTCAAAATTAAGTTGTACCTTAAAGGGTGTGGCACTTCTAGAGTAGCTGCTGGAAGTAGATGTGTCTCCCCTGGGTAGTCGCGGAAGGATCAAGGTTAAGTTTTCCATCATCGTATTCCTTTGTTCCTCAAGGGCCTCTTCGAGCAAGATTTTGATAGGATCTCCAGCCCCCTCATATTTCTTTTTATACGCCATGGGAGGTTGTCGGGATTTACGAGGCTAGTCTTGCAAAGGTTCGACCAGTTCAAGCCCTAACTCCTTATATCCTGACCTCATTGGGGACATGGAAAGAAAGATAGAGAAAGAGTAGACCCCTCCGATATCATTGATCTGAATTTAAATAGAAATGCAACAAATTAAAGATATAATCATACATACAGAGATGTAGTAGAAATAATACTTCATTTCATTACTGTAAAATACTGAAATATTCTTACAAACATAAATGGAAATAAACTAGCCAGCGCGCTGGTAGCTTATCTCTGAGAAGAGATGTGGTAGATACATGCCTCTGAATTATCTTACTATGAGGCTTGAATCCCTATCTATTGTTGAGAAACAATGGAAAACCCTAAACATCCAAAAACCTAACCCTAGGAGATGAAGCGCCAAACTATGGGCCCTGTTTTGGGTAAATTGGTACATCATCTTCCCAGGGTTGTAACTTTGGCATATGATCTTTGTTTGACGCAGACAATACCTCATTAGAAAGATATATCTGAGGACTAAAACTTTGGGAAGAACATCATTGATCCATGGACCCATGTTGCTCCCAATTTTCCCAAAAAATGTCGTTTAAAGCCTCAAAACGGCTTTGGAAGTTCGGGATCTGAAAAACTACTAAAAATAGTAAATCGTGCTACAATTAAGGAAATTGAAAAACTGAAAGAAATAATGGTGGGGGTCCAAGTGGAATTGGCCAGTGGCCAACAATATACACTTGGATCACTCTCTCCCCCCTCCATCTATATCTCTATCTCCCTCCATCTCTCTTTCTTTGTCTCTTTATATTATCCCACAAACATACACACTCTCTATCCATATCTATTTATCTATCTATCTATTTATATTCGTCTCCTCTTTCTCTCCCTCTCTCTCTTCCCCTTCTCTCTCCATATCTATCTCTCTTCCTCCCTCCCTCTCTCAGTCTCTCTTCTTCCCTCTCTCTCCCCTCCATCTATATCTCTTTCCCCTTTTGTCTCTCCTTATTTCTCTCTATCTCACCCCCTGACATGCATGCTCTTTCCATATCTATCTATCCCTCTCTCCATCCCCTTCTTCCTCTCTCCCTCTCTTTCCTTTCTCTCTCCATATATATCTCTCTTCCTCCCTCTATCTCTATTCCTCTATAGTCCACCCTCTATCTCTCTTCCTCTCTCTTCTTCCTTCTCTCCCCCCCCATTCCATCTATATCTCTATCTCCCTTTATCTTTCCTTCTCACCCCCAAAATATACACACCCTCTATCCATATCTATCTATCTCTTCCTCCCTCCCTCTCTCTCTACTTTTTTCTCTTTCTTCCCTCCCACGCTCCTCTCTCCCTCACTGTCTCTCCATATCTCCCTTTTCACTTCCTCTCTCTCCACCTTTCTCTCTCTATGTTTTTATTCTGCCCTCCCTTTCTCCCCCCCTTCAAATCCATCTCTCTCTCCCTCTCTCTCAAGTCCTCTCTCTCTTCCTTCCTCTCTCTCCCCTTCTCTCCGACCTCCCTTTGCCTCTCCCCCTCATTACTCTCCCTCTCTCTCCACCCTCCAACCTAGTCATTATCTCTCTCCGTCTCTCCTTCTCTCTCTCCTACTCTCTCCCCCCTCCATATCTATGTCTCCCTCTCTCTCTTCCCTTTCTCTCCT
Organism: Pinus taeda; assembly: GCA_000404065.3. Taxonomy (NCBI): domain Eukaryota; kingdom Viridiplantae; phylum Streptophyta; class Pinopsida; order Pinales; family Pinaceae; genus Pinus; species Pinus taeda. The sequence goes on along the minus strand of APFE031279779.1, from coordinate 79,950 downwards.
TGTATCTCTCCTCTCTTCTTCACTCTCTCCATCTCTCCCTTGTCGCTCCCTCTCTCTCTCTCCACCTCTATCTCTCAATGTCTTTTTTTTCCCTCCCTTTCTTTCTTCTAAATACATCTCTCTCTCACTCCTTCTCTTCTTCTCTATCTCCCTTCCTCTATCTCTTCCTTCCTCATTCTCCCCCTCTCTCACCTTTTCCCATCAACCTCTAACCCACCTTTGTTTACATACTTACATTAGACCTACACATCTACTCTACCTTATACTAGATTGTAAAATAACTCTACACACAATATAAACATTAGACATAATCTCTATAATCTCTAAAGAAATAATTAAGGATTTTTGCAAAGAGACTTTCTTAGAAGTATGAGATAGAGGTTCACGTGAGATCCAGGAAAGAGAGGAAGACTCTTAATTACATAGACGGAATCATATCTTCATAGTCAAATAAAAATAAAGATGGAATATGGTACGAAAACAATAGTGAAGACAATATAGTATGCAGTACGGAGAAACTTAATTCATGGATTTTTGTTGGGAATTAGAGTTACGTTTCGATTGATTAATTGTAATTTCATTATAAAAAATCCTTAAAATATTTTCACCTGTTTAAAACCATATACAACCTTTTAATTATTTAATAAAGAATAAAGTAAATAGTATTTTAAAGAAGAAGTAATAACATGATTGAGAACAAGCAAATTTGAATATGATTTATCGAAGAAAACACACTTTTAAGCTCAAATTCCATTAAGGAGTTCGAATTTGGTATTATATTTTAAAAATAAATTGGAATTCCAAAATAATCAAAATTCACATAAATTGATTTGTTATTATTTACCACCTTTTTAAGAGGAAATAAGGTAAATATACTTAAGAGGAAATTCTAGAGTTTATAAATGAAATAAGGTACCATAATTGTTGATCATTTGAATGAATTGAATATTTTTACATTCGAGTTAACTAGTATAGATGTAAAGTTTGACGAGTAAATGTTACTGGGAATAGTGTCCATTGGGATGCTGCTAATCCCACTAAGACTGGTTGCTATCTTACAAACAAAGTAAAGTCTACTTTCGTTTTCCTTTATGAAAATAGACAAGAGGGGAACTGAGGAGACCAACCTTAGTCTTGCGCTTGATTTCCTCTCCTTCCTGATAGAGCTTTGCCGCTTCTTCTTTGTCTGCCCAGCTTCAAAGAGCACCTGTGGAATCACAACAACATACTACTATCGAAGAACAAAGATCTATATTCATAAATAATACAGGACCAGATGTGTGTTAACCATACAAATGCATATATAAGTAAACATACAAGAATATGGAGGAAAACTTGAATAGATTTATTAATATAAAAAGTAGCAAGAGGACTACAACGATATGTTCTGACCCAGCATCATCCTCCAGCTAGAAAGCCCTTCTTCACCTCAAGTAAAGCTTAGATCACCCAAGTAAATTCTAGCCTCTGGATCTCTGTGATGAGGGATCCATATATAGATGATTACAGGGAGGTGAGTCATCTTCTGGTGTCTTGATTAGTGTCCTCTCTCTGATAGTTCCTGCTTCCACTTGGAGAATGGTGATCTCTTACTCATCCCTGGTCAAAAACAGAGAGACAAGTGTCAGAAGGGAAGCTTCTGGAAGATTCCATGATCTTCCACCTCGCATTTTGTCCCTGCCATTTTTCCATTCCTGACCATCACACCCTACAGAGGAGCCATTCAGTATGCATCGCACCCTATAGACTGGGAAGGTGATATGCATCGCACCCTCTACACTGGGTTTTTAGTATGGTCCAGTTTTGACCATTTATGAGTAGTTTTTAGTGGAGAACTTCTGGGAGATGATGTAATCAGCTGACCTTGTTCCTTTAGGCAGTGAAGCAACACTTTTAGGGATGTAGGAGCCGTCAGTTTATGGACATTTATTATTGGCGTTGAAGTGCCCAAAAATCTCTATAACAGTTGCCCTGTAAAGCATGAGGTCGTTAATCTTTTTTATGTCAGGTGAAATGCTTTACTATGAGGATCCGAATTTTTTCCAAGCTAGGAGGCGACTTGTAATAAGATACAATACAATACATTATTTTGTCAACATTTTTCATGATCTAGCTGAGGCGAGCATTCCCATGCTCAGCTTTATAAATTCATTTTCATGTACATAGGACAAACAATCATCTGTGTGGCAGACTGATGATTTGGACTCATCATCCTTTGATTTGGATGATCATATGTTCGGCAACGATGTACACTTGATGTCTTTATATTCCTGAATATATCGCAACCCAGATGGATGAAACTAGATCCAGGGTCTTCAAAACTCATTCAATATTCACTCGGACTACAAGTCGATCCATGTGAAAAATGTTCTGGAGTCGAACATGGAAAGATATCCCCTGATTACCAACCAATGATGTAAGTTGTGAACAAGCATGTGAGGAATCGCCAATAATGACAATGAATCTCAAGGTACTACAGTACAATTCACGTGGTATGAAAAAGGACTTGGCATCGAACACCGCGTAAAATCTCTCGGTCGAAGGCCATTGATGTAAACCTGTTGCCGAAAGTGAGAAACTTGCCATTGAGGCATGCAAGCTTCAAAGTACTGAAAGGATTGTTCCTAAGTCAACTTCTTGGATAATGAGTTGATGCAGGAGGGCCTTAATGAATCCCGCATCAACGACACAGAACGAAGCAAAGGATTTTGGAGGTGAAAACAATATGACGATATAGGGTTCAGGGTGGCGGTCATGAAGGAATGGAGCATGAATGTATTGCAGTAGGTGAGACACAGGCGAATTGTCTGAATGAATTCTCTTGAACATATCAGCAACACTGACGATGGATTGGTAACGTTAACCCCAAAGATGGATGGTGCGATAGAGCAATGGTGATGACCAGTGAACAGAACAACCCAACCTGTCATGGATGCGGAAGGAAAGTGTCATGTTCAAGAGCGACTTGCTACCAATAAAGCTTTTTCAAGTTTTCTTCCCAATTTTCCCCAGTCATTGCTGACCAGTACCTGTTTATTTTTGTCAAGCTTGAGGAGGATAACATATGCTTGTTCTATAATTCATCCTTTGGGCAAACCTATCGCTATATTGCAGTGAGCCTAGCGACAGTGAAACTCATTCTCGTCCACTTGGGCGAGTTTTTTGCTATTTGGTTTTAACGAGTTTAACGACAAAGATAACTCGGTCCCTTTCAATTTTAAAGAGTCTGAAAGGAACGCAAAGGAGACTCCAACGATTCTTTTTCGTCATGTAATCCATTAAGTCTGAAAAAGCGTAAAATAATACAGAAGGGATGAATTTTCTATAGTTTTAACGAGCTGAACAAGACAAGCGCTCAATCTTTTTGTGTAATAATCTCTCAGGTCCAAAAAGATTAAAATCTAGAGGAGGGATAGCACTTCCGATGAATTTAATGAGCCGGAGAGGCCAATCGCTCGACAATCTTTTCATATTTTATGAGTCAGTTGAAAGGAGCTTAAAGGAGACTCGTTTTCGAGGAACGAGTGATGGTTTCGGGTAGTAGCTGATTCCAGGTAAGCTTTGAAATTCTCCAATCATGGCAGTGTCACAAGGATGGCTAATAGAATCACTCTTCACATATGTTCCTTGAATGGGTAAACAATCATATGGCGGTGAATGATCGGCTAAAACATAGTGGAGGTGATGATGAGAACACGATCAAGGCTCAAAAGCTGGTGATAAGGAATTCACAACGGTTATTTACCTATTCATTTTTTAATGAGCTTAAATGTTGGGGGAAACATTTGCTCCTGACTTATGTTTATTTTTTAACAAGATTGAACTATGCGCTAAAATTGCTCATGGGGGGTTTATTTTTTAACGAGCTTGAACCCTGCAATAATATTGCTCACCAGTCGTATGATAAGGATGTCTCATTCAGGATGTTATTTTGAAGGGGCTTACATCTTTAAAGTTTTTCCCCAAATCATTTCTTTATGCAAGCTAGGAAACGACTAGCCTTACGGGTTTAAAGGGTTAGAGGTCCTACAAATTAAAAAAAAAGTAAATAGCCACTCTTCACTCGCATGCAAAAAGGTTTACATGCCCCTAGGTATAGTGAAAAATTTCTAGGCTACCATGAAAGTTCTATCCGCGTTGCAGACAAAATGCTTCCTTGGCGATGTCTATCAAAACAGACAAAGGTGAGTGGCACAGATGCATTCCACTCACATAGATTTAACGAAGGTATCTTATTCCAGCCTAATCCCATTTTCCTGTAAGGACGGGTTCGTCAGACTAGTCATATATGCTCCATGGAAACCTACTCTATACCCAAGGTTTTCCTGCTGAAATAGACCAGGGTGCATGCCCCATAGGTTTCAGTCACATCCTCCTGAATCACTCGCGCTCATTAGGCAGACGAACTGGAGATCGATGAGACATTCCTTGCATGAAGAGACCATTTAGGGATGGCATTTGACTATTTGCGATGTCTGAAATGTGGAACAGCATTTGGCCTATGAGCTTGACCATTCTGCCTTCATGCGGAAAACGCATTACTCTAAAGAGTGAGGAGACGATGGCTCCCATGAAATAAATATAGTCGCATCCAAGGAGTAGATTATAATCTAAGGGTCCTTGAACTACCATCACGTTCATGTGAACTGTTTTCCTTCTCAAAGTAATGGGTACATTTGGAAGGATCCCTAAAGGTCGACCGGTTCCTTTGTCGAAGCCTGTCAAATTTCTCATTTCAGGCAAAAACGATGGCGAACCAAGCTCTTTCCAAGCAGGAGGAAAGGATACTCACAGAAGCCCCTTCATCGATGATGGTACCAGCCATGACCATTCTATAAGCTTGTACAATGATTCTGAATGGTACATTAGCTAGTAAACGGGGTCTGCCTAGTAGATTCCAGTCGAAGGAAACGACTAGGTTGCTTGGTGGTGGGACCGAATAGACGGCCAGATATGACTCTGATGAACTTCCTTCCTGTGATAAAGGAATGGGTGGATTGCCCCCAAGTTCAGCGGAGTCTATGTTGATGAAAAGAATTTGAACGGTGTCATTCTCTTTCTCTTCAGTGATGGTATCATTCGAAGATGAACACTCTAAAGGTAAGACCGGGTCAACTGTCGTCTCGACCTCTTGACTTTCGTCTGGTATGGATTTAGAGGGTTCATTTTCAATGATAGACGCTTCGACCGACCACAATGATGGGCCAACCGGATTTTCAACTAGTGGAGGACTTGGCAAGAGTTTTTTATATCCAGGAGGAAGTCGTAGCGGTGAAGTAGGACGATCATCCAAAACTCTTTTAGCCTCATCAAGGAAGGGAGAACGGTGGACGGCGTGATTGCCTTCACAATACTTACAAGGAAATCTGGGATTCCTTTTCTGTCCATGTGCTTCACTTTCACTGGTTGATGGTGTGCATTCAACATGATCGTCAGAGGTTGACGCCACCGGATTGTGAAAACGAGGAGAATAGTCCCTTAAGATCTGAGGGATGCAGGGACAATCTCAGTGATAGTGGTCTCCATTGAAAATGACATAAGAAGATTTAGGTTTCGACGGTGCGGTGTAAGGATTTTCGCTAGATGACGCTTGGTTGCCCCCTTTCGATTTTGGTTCCTTTTTCTTCTTTTCCTTTTTCTCTTTCTGCTTCTTCTTCTACTCAGTTACTTGAATTTTAGCTTTATCGGCTTTATCAAGTGAAGAGGAAGGAGGAGAGGGAGAATCAAATGAAGTAGAAGGTTGGGAGGCAACTCTAGTGTCATCTAGTTGCTCACTTGACTGTTCAGAAATTACAGGATTCTGAATGACAGAGGTAGAGAAGAGCCAGACAGGCAAACCAATTGTCAACCTTGGAAGTGACAATGTGGCCATATGGGGTGCACCAACATCTCCCCAAGAGGAGAAGGGACTAGGATTTCCTCCAAAGGGAAATCCATGGTTGGTAGACTCCATTTTCTCAACCTAAAGACCAACAAGGGAATTTGTGATCTTATTCCGATTAAAATAAATTTTAAACGCTTTGACACATCTTGTTTTTTCAATTTTAAAGATTCGAGAAGAAATAAAAGATGACTCTAGTCACCTTCGATTTTTATTCAGCCTGAAGTGACAAGTTCTCAGAGGACCTTTTCCTTTAAGGAGTCTGGAAATGAGCAAAATGGACTTCTCTAGAGATCTAGGCAGAGAGGATTACCAAACCAATCGCAAAACTGCAGAATACTTTTTACGGTAAGGCAGTGAATCTTCCTGAATGCTATGTTTAGTGCATTGAGATCAATAGGGCAGTAGACACGACTTCCTAAGGATAAAGGATGTAGCCTATTGTGGTCTCCCAAAATATACTCGACGGTACGTGGGAGCACAAGTCCGTACTGGCACTTGCCGTCTCAGAGTGGAGGAATCACCCAACCAACAATGAAAACAACAGTTACCAGGTTTTATGACGCCGTAATATGTCTCTAGCCTAGACCTCTAGATGTTGTGCATTAGGTTCCAAAGCGTTGTTAGATTCATTAAATTTATTTTAAGTTGATCTTGCTTAAAAATTTTCCTTTTAGGTTCACCACATGATGTGTATACAATTCCTAAAATGCAGTCTAAGATGATAAAAAAACGTTTAATCTTCTTTCGACAATGAAAATCCTAGCTACTAAGGAAAGAAAAATTCTTTCAGCAAAGAGCATAGAGCACACGCTAAATGCACTATCCTAAATCAAGCCAAGCAGTCAAAATGAAAATGCACATGCATGTATTTTTTTTCAGCCTTCTTTATGTATGAGTGATAAGAAAGCTATGTGCAAATCTGAATTATTTTCAAAGCGACAATACTCAACAAATTTCTTTTCAAAATGAAGTGAAGGTAAGAGAGACATTTTGCAATTTCGAAATGAATATTTCTTTTCAACACTTTAAAAACTACTAATTCAAATCATATGCAATAGTAACTATATAATCGACTATCAAGAACAATGGGATTGTCTTCCAAAACTGAAAATGATAGCTACGACACTTTCAGATCAAGAAATGATAGTTCGACTATGCTACTTTTTGCAAAAGAGAACTAAAAATGGAGCATAATACACAAAAACACTTAAAGTTCTTTGCACTGTGGAGGCGAAATAATGTAAGAGAAGGGGGTTTTCACAGAAATACTCTGACCATAGGCAGCAAAACTCCTGAATAGGACTGAAAACAGTGAGAAAAAACCACAATCTGAAGGTAAAGTTAACCTTCCCTAACCATCGCACCTGTCACACTATGAATTCAGTATGTAGCGCACCTACTGCACTCGGGAAGTGTGATGCATAGAGACTGCCTTGAAGGCAGGGTGTGATGGTACCAGTGCGAGACTTTAAAAAAGTTTTTACTCACAATTTGCAATTCAGTTTAGGGATTTAGGCCGAGTAAGTAATGTTCAGTATATGTAAAACACAGGGGTGATCTAAAGAGGTTACAATAGCCACCACTTAGGGAAATTAGACTGTTTGCAGATCGATTGTTTAATTCATAAACAAAACCTGGAGATATACTGAAGTAACATTGATCTACTTTGCATTTGTATAAAAAATGCAGTTTGAAGGCTAGCTGGCTTGGCTTCAGGCTCTATCTGTAAGTTTATAAAAGAAACAAAGATAGATAGGCTAATAAATAATCTAGTCGCTCCCGAGTGGAGTCGTCATTTTGTTACCGGGAAGAGTGTCCACTCGGATGCTGCTATTCCCACTAAGACTAGTAGCTATCTTAGAAACAAACAAGTAAAGTCTACTTTCGTTTTCTTTTATGAAAATAGACAAGAGGGGAACTGATGAGACCAACCTTAGTCTTGTGCTTGATTTCCTCTCCTTCCTGATAGAGCTTTGTCGCTTCTTCTTCATCTGCCCAGCTTCAAAGTGCACCTGTGGAATCACAACAACATACTGCTACCGAAGAACAAAGATCTATATTCATAAATAACACAGGACCAGATGTGTGTTAACCATACAAATGCATATATAAGTAAACATACAAGAATATGGAGGAAAACTTGGATAGATTTATTAAGATAAAAAGTAGCAAGAGGATTACAACCATATGTCCTGACCCAACATCATCCTCCAGCTAGAAAGCCCTTCTTCACCTCAAGTAAAGCTTAGATCACCCAACAGTATGAATATACACCAGAAAACCAACAACGCTTCTCTATAAGATACAAAATTCCAGCCTCTAGATCTCTATGATGAGGGATCCATATATAGATGATTACAGGGAGGTGAGTCATCTTCTGGGGTCTTGATTAGTGTCCTCTCTCTGATAGTTCCTACTTCCACTTGGAGAATGATGATCTCTTACTCATCCTTGGTCGAAAACAAAGAGGCAAGTGTCAGAGGGGAATCTTCTCGAAGATTCCATGATCTTCCACCTCGCATTTTGTCCCTGCCATTTTTCCATTCTCGACCATCGCACCCTACAGAGGAGCAATTCAGTATGCATCGCACCTTGGACACTGGGAAGGTGATATGCATCACACCCTCTGCACTGAGCTTTCAGTATGGTCCAGTTTTGATCATTTATGAGCAGTTTTCAGTGGAGAACTTCTGGGAGATGATGTACTCAGCTGACCTTGTTCCTTTAGGAAGTGAAGCAAAACTTTTAGGGACTTAGGAGCCCTTAGTTTATGGACATTTATGATTGGGGTTGAAGTTCCCAAAAATGTCTATTAAAGTTGACCCCTAAAGCATGAGGTCACTAATATTTCTGATGTTGGGTGAAATGCTTTACTATGAGGGTCCGAAGTTCTTTCAAGCTGGGAGGCGACCTGTAATAAGATACAATACAATACATTATTTTGAAAACATTTTTTCATGATCTAGTTGAGGCAGGCATTCCCATGCTTAGCTTTATAAATTCATTTTCATGTACATAAGAGAGACAATCGTCTGTGTGACAGACTGATGATATGGACACATCATCCTTTGATTTGGATGATCATTTGTTCGACAATGATGTACACTTGATGTCTTCATATTCCTAAATATATCGCAGCTTGGATGGATGAAACTAGATCCAAGGTCTTCAAAACTCGTTCAATATTCACTCGGAGTACAAGTCGATCCATGTGAAAAGATGTTATAGAGTCGAACAGGGAAAGACATCCCCTGATTACCAGCCAATGATGTAAGCTGCTAACAGGCGTGAGAGGAATCACCAATAATGACAATGACCCTCACGGTACTGTAGTACAATTCACATGGTGTGAAAAAGGACTTGGCATTGAACACCACGTAAAATCTCTCGGTCGAAGGCCATTGATGTAAACCTGTCGCCGAAAGTGAGAAACTTGCCATTGAGGCATGCAAGCTTCAAAGTACTGAAAGGGTTGTTCCTAGGTCAACTTCTTGGATAATGAGATGATGTCGACAAGAAGCGACCCATTGCAGGAGGGCCTTAATGAATCCCACATCAATGACACAGAATGAAGAAAATTATTTTGGAGGTGAAAACAATCTGACGATACAGGGTTCAGGGTGGCGGTCATGAAGGAATGGATCATGAATGTATTGCAGTGGGTGAGACACAGGTGAATTGTTTGAATGACTTCTCTTGAACATATCAGCGACAGTGACGATGGATTGGTAGCGTTAACCCCAAAGATGGATGGTGTGATGGACCAATGGTGATGACCAGTGAACGGAACAACCCAACCCAACATGGATGCGGAAGGAAAGTGTCATGTTCAAGAGCGACTTGCTAACAATAAAGTTTCTTCAAGTTTTCTTCCCAATTTTCCCCAGTCATTGCTGACTAGTACCTCTTTATTTTTGTCAAGCTTGAGGAGGATAACATATGCTTGTTCTATAATCCGCCCTTCGGGCGAACTTGTTGCTATATTTTAGTGAGCCTAGCGACAATGAAACTCGTTCTTGTCCATGTGGACGAGTTTGTCGCTATTTGGTTTTAACGAGTTTAGCGACAAAGATAACTCGGTCCCTTTCAATTTTAGAGAGTCTGAAAGAAACGACAAGGAGACTCCAACGATTATTTTTCGTCATATAATCCCTTAAGTCTGAAAAAGCGTAAAAAAATACAAAAGGGATAAATTTTCGATAGTTTTAACGAGCCGAATAAGACAAGTGCTCGATATTTTTGTGTAATAATCCCTTAGGTCCAAAAAGATTAAAATCTAGAGGGATAACACTTCTGATGACTTTAACGAGCCAAAGAGGCCAATCACTCAGCAATCTTTTCATATTTTACGAGTCAGTTGAAAAGAGCTTAAAGAAGACTCGTTTCCGAGGAATGAGTGATGGTTTCGGGTAGCAGTTGATTCCAGGTAAGATTTGGAATTTTCCAATCATGGCAGTGTCACAAGGATGGTTGATAGAATCACTCTTTGCAGATGTTCCTCGAAGGGGTAAATAATCATATGGGGGTGAATTATCGGCTAAAAACAGAGTGGAGGTAATGATGAGAACACGACCAAGGCTCAAAAGCTGGCAATAAGGCATTCACAATGGTTATTTACCGGTTCATTTTTTAATGAGCTTAAACACTAGGGGAAACATTTGCTCATGACTTATAATTATTTTTTAACATTTGCTCAGTACGCCGCAGAGACCCAGCGGTCGCTCCACCAGGAGAGGCTGTGGGGAGGGCCATCCTTCGTGACCTTGATGTGGTCGAGACTCTCTCAGCACTACAGGACCAGATCTAGGGTCTTACCCTTGGTATCCCAGATGTGAGGACCAATGAGATACCTCTGCGGTTGCAGTGACATACTACTAGAGTGCCGAGTCGATGGACTAGGCTTTTACGCATGATTGCATAGGCGGTGACTTGTTATCACCAACATCATTAGACTAGGATGCCCCCTAGCATTTTGAGTTTTGGGTCATTTGACCAATTTTGCCTTGGTTACTGAACATTATGTACAGAATATAGCCAGTTATGAAATATATTTTTGAGTTTCAGAGCTTTATTTTGGTTAAGTTACATGATCCTGCTGGATATATTGATGTGATGCTTCTTTTTATAAGTGTCGCAAATGTCTATCTAACACATAATTTTCCAATGAGTCTGTTAATGTGTTTAAACTTATGGAAATATGTTGATATTGGATGAAATCGAATTGTCTTTCCAAAATGTTGACCCTTAGGAACATGCAATAGATAGCTGGATTTCGTACAGAATAGATGTCGGTGAGTTGTAGAATGACAAGCTGTGAGTCTAGCCTGATGACAAGTTGGCATATGCCATGTGTGATGGCATCAGAAAGGAGTTCTATCAATGCACTGTACTTAGTGATATTGTTCGTAGGTTGACCAATACACTCTCCTCTGAAACTTACTAACTTGCCACTGGGATTGAAAATGGCCCATGCCGCAGAAGACAGATTCTACGAACTACGACTTGCTCTGTCGGCATATCCAACGAATGATTCCAATAGGTTCAACATCTACAACGAATGCAAAAAGTGGATTACCTAACCAAAATAAATGCTCTTGGTGAAAACAAAAATTTAACAAAAGCATGAGGATTACTACGCGAAATCAAGCATAGTAACGCTTGAGGTACAACCCGTTGCGAGGTTGCGCCAGTGGAATCCCATCATAGGCCATCAACTTGTAGGCTCCTTTTGCTAATACTCGTTTAACAATATAGGGACCCATCCATAATGATTTGAATTTCCCTGCTCCCAACTTATCAGATTCCTAGTCGTAAAGTAAGACTAGGTCACCTTCTGAGAAGATGCGAGGTTTGACATTCTTGTCAAACCGTGCTTTGACTTGCTTCTTATGAGCTTCGTTAGCCGAAGCTGCATCACGATGGGTTTCATCCAATTGGATTAGTTCCAAGAAATGAGCCTCTTCTTCTGAGGCTCCAGGGAGAAGGTCGACTGCGATTTTGAGGGACAAGATTTCACATTGAACCAGTAAGATTGCTTCCAGAACGTACACCAACTGAAAAAGTGTGAACCCGGTTTCATTTCTTACTGATGTCTGGTATGCCCACAAGGCCGAGTACAAGATTAGGTGCCAATCCCGTTTGTGGACTCCGATCATCCTTTGCAGCATGCGCTTTAGGACTTTGTTGATTGCCTCAACTTGTCTGTTAGCTTGCTGATAGTACGGAGTAGATCCGTGACTGTGGCCTGTGGAACGCCGAATCTGGAGACTATGTGATCAAAAAAGAAAAAGGCAACCGTTTCGCCGCTGTTGTTTAATGTAGGCATTGCCTCGTCCCATTTGGTAAAATAGTCTACCGCGACTATGATGTACCCATGCCCCCCGGCCGAGGTGGGGTTACGTGTCATGAAATATATGCCCCATTTGGTGAATGACCCAACAACAACTACTAGTTGTAGTGCTGCGGGTGGTTTTCTGGTTTTTGTATCTAAAATTTGGCAAGCATGGCAACTTCTAACTGCGGCTATGCAATCTTTGAACATTGTTGGCCAGAAGTATCCTGTTTGAAATTTTTTTTGCGCCGTAGCATAACCAGATTGAAGCCCCCCACATGCGCCTGAATGACAGTCATTTAGGACTTTTTCGGCCTCCTCATGGGTGAGGCACCTCCGCAGAACTATATTGATACCACGACGATAAAGAGTATTACCAACGATCACGTAGTCTTTGCTTGGTATCGAATACGTCATTGTTCGGAGCGTGAGGTATTAGACCTATATGTTTGTGTCTGGAGATAAATGATTATATCTCCGTACCACACATCACTTGAAGATATCAGAAACAAATTTTCATCCACGATTGCTTCTTCGGATGTTGCATCATTGGACGACGATGGGAGATCGCATAGTAACTCCGCGAATACCAGGTCTTTCTTTGATTTGGATTTTTTTGAATTCCAAATCAAACTCTTGTAGAATTTCTATCCATTTTGAATATTTTCCCCCCAACAACTGTCGCGACAATATATAAGTCATGGGGTTGCAATCTGATAAAATGGTAGTTTTCCTGAAGAGGATGTAGTGTCGAAATCTCTGTATCGCTTGAACAGCTGCGAGGGCGAGCTTTTCAACGTAGGAGTTTTTCATTTACGTATCATTTAAGTTTCAGCTTAAATAATATATAGGATGTTCAATTCCATTGTCTTCTTGAACTAAAACCATTGGTATGGTCGTATTTGCTGCAGCCAAATACAGGTTAAAGTCTTTTTGATAATCAGGAGCATACATTAATGACACTTGTATTAGAGATTTATTTAAAGCATCAAAGGAGGCTTGCGCGACCTGGTCCCAAACAAAGGGTACTTCCTTGTTCAATAGATGAGTATAACCTTTAGCTAGTTCCACGTAATTTGCAATGAACCTCCTGAGGAAATTTGCTTTCCCTTGGAGTTTCTGAATTTGAAGCAAGTTTGAAGGTGGAGGAAAATTGATGATTGCCTGAACCTTGCAAGGGTCGAGATGAATCCCATCCTTTGAGACTATGAAGTCAAGTAAACGACTAGAACTGACACAAAACACACATTTGTGCGGATTGAGTCGTATCTTGTAGTGTCAGCAACGTAGAAATATCACTCTCAAATGGCGCGGATGATCGGTCCGCTTTCACGAATGAGCTGGGAGATCATCGAGATAAGGTTGAACGATGTTTCTGATGTCATGGAAAGCATAGTTCATTGCTCTCTGAAAAGTTGCCCCTGCATTCTTCAAACGAAAGGGCAGCTTGCGATATGCGAATGTTCCCCACGGACAAATGAATGCAGTCTTTGACTGGTCCTGTGGGTGGATATTTATTTGATTATACCTGGAAAATCCATCCATAAATGAAAAGATTTAGCATCCGGCGCATTCATCAATTATTTGGTCTATAAAGGGTGTAGGGTAGTTGTCTTTTGGACAAGCTTGATTTACATCCCTGTAATCGATGCACACTCTAATCGTTCCTTTCTTTTTCATCACAGGAACAATATTCGATACCCAATCGGTTAGAGGAATGGGATAAATGAAACCAGCATGGAGGAGTTTTTCAACTTCCGCCTTGATGGCAACAGCTTTCTTGGGGTGCACATGCCTTAGTCGCTGTCGTACCGGTTTGACATCTGGATACATCTTAATTTCGTGTTCAACTATGTTCGAATCAATCCCTGGCATTTCATCATATGACCAAGCAAAGACATCTCTAAACTCGCGAAAGAGAGTGCTATATATTTCCAGTTCTGAAGAAGAACAAGATTTGCTAAACATGAATATTCTCTACAACATCTGTTTTGGTTGAGATATTTATGGCAGTAGTCTCTTAGATATTGGATAGGTTTCTCTCGGAATCCACCGTATTTACAGTATTTGTCAGAAAGTCAAATACTGAAGGATGGTGTAGGTCGCTGGAATTATCGTCTTTCTAGTTCAGAAGATGGGAACGATGGTGGTAATCTTCCCATGGTGCCCCATCAATCATCATTAATTGAATGATTCCTTCGTCTGTAGAGTGTACTTGTGACCAAGGATCTGAAGGGGTGCCATATTCCTTAGACCTATCTATCCAAAAGCTCGATGAGCATTGATGCGGGTTTGCCTCCCATGCTGAAAACATTGATTGCTATAATATTTGCAGTGGGGTTAGAGGCAAAATTTGTGGATGATCCATTTTAACATCGTTTTCTGACATATTTTGAATGGAAGATATCATATTGCAGGTTCCTACATTAGCCACTTCTGCCAACTTTGTAGGAGGTGGTAGGGTAAAAGTTCCCATTAACGCAGGGCCTTTTAGTAGGCCTACTCTGATATTATGAAGCATGCTACGGCTTCCATGGATCATTAGAATGCTTCCCGTAACTTGCGAACTGTTGGGGAGAAAAGTTTGCTGGTCGATGATTGTAATTCCTCCTTGGGAAGGAAATGCAATTTTCGTAAAGTAGGTCGACACAACGGTTTTCATGGCATATATCCAGGGTCTTCCCAATAGGATGTTGTAATCGAGATTTCCGTCGATGACTTCAACATCGATTTCTACTTTTTTCCCCCCAGTTCGACTTGCAAGTTACTTAGTATCCCATACGGGGTGTATGTTCATCCATCAAATTCTTTCAATGTCGTTGATGGTCGCAACAAGGACAGAGAGCCTAGAGTTTTCCAACAACTCGTTGACATGATACATGTGGATGCCCCCTCATCAATAATTGTTCTATGAATAGTTTTGCTGAGGGCTTTCACTTGAATGAGGAAAGTTAGTTGAGTTGGTAACTGAGGGTCGTATCCTTTGTGATTAAAAGATACAAGATTGGAATCCATTGGGTCAATCCCACCTATTGCTGATAATAAAGCGTGCTTTTGGGAGGGTCAATTTTGCAGTACCTCAAGATTTGACATCGCGGAGGGCGATTGGGCTAAATCCTCCACTATATTATAGTGTTGTGCTGCTTGGGCACGAGGATTAAACGTCGATTTGTGTACTACTCCCTTTGGCGGTTTTATTTTTAATTCAGGAATGATGGGTGGCATGACTTCGGTTGAAGTAGTTGTTGAACTACTAGGTTGATCATTATCCTTGTTGTTCAACATCTGTGGATTCCCGTAATCTTTACTCCTTGTCAATATCAGGGCATCATTCAGTTTCTTTGAAACTAACATCATTAGCACTTGGGACGGGGAAGCATTTTCGCTAGCAACCAGATTTGTTCCTGGGTTTGGAAACAGATCTGTCAATACAACCGAGGTTTTTGAACTTTTGAAAGATTTTCTAAGTTTTTCTTTATATGGACAGTCTTTGGTCTAGTGATCCTCGTCACACATATGACATGGAGTTTTTGGTTTCCCATTCCCAGAAGGGTTTGCAGAAGATTTTCTAGGAGATGAGTCCTCTTGGTTTTTCTTCTTCCCTTGTTTTTTTTTCTTGGCTCTTGGCTGCTTGGGTTCTTTTCTTTTCTGTTGACACGACATTTACTTCCGAGGCTAGAAGTTCCTCATTTGAATTTTGACTCGAAACCGTGTGGGCATTTTTCGATGTAGCCTTCGCGGTTTTAGTGCTTGTCATACCTATCACACCATCGCCGGCATGAGAGTCTTTGTTTGATTTAGGAGGCGGAGGAACGGAAAATTCTGGTCTAGGAGCATTAGGGATTTTATCGTATAGCATGCTAGACTGAGTATAGATCAAGTCTAGATATTGTGCATGAGAATTTACTTGCTCATCAGTGATGACTCCTCCCTTTGCCATGTCTTCTGTAATCGCGGGTAACAGTGACTTACTAAACCATTCAGCCAATAGCTGATTAGGAACACATATTTTTACCATTCTATGACAACGTCGCCACTCATGAATATGATCGGATATGTGAGTGGCTGTCGTTTGTTTGAAATTGGTAAGTAGCTCAGTTCCTGTTTCACACCTTATAGGTAATTGAAAATGGGTTAAAAAGGTTGTAGCTAGGGTACCGAAGTTATCAAATGAATATCTAGGTAGTTCGATATACCACTTTGTTGCTGGACCAGTTAACGTGCGCCAAAAGAGGTGAAGCCGAATCGAATCATCATTGAGAGTGTTTGATGAACACCATAGATGAAAGGTCATCACATGATTCAATGGGTTTTCACCTGGATTCCCATTAAATTTAGGAATTTCTGGCGGAAGTTTATGTGGAATCGCCGGCCGCCAAGGGGCATAGGGAGTTGGATCGTTCGTTAGTCGACTCAGATCCGGTAACTCTAAAGTTGCCACAAAAGGTAACTGTTGATTCAGGCTTGGTTAAGCATACCCAGTGTTAGCCTCCTGCTGCAGCGGGTTACTCATATTTCATGATTGACATTTTACAGGCCAAATATGTCATACTTTGCATGCTGCAATGCTCCATATTTGCTAAACAGTCACCAAGAAAAGAAGGCTACTCATAGTTCATCTGAGTGCTTTCCAAATTTTGAGAAGTTATTCCAGTTTTGTACAATTTTCAGCTAAAGGGAGGACCAAACAGCTTAATCTTGGTCTCCCTAGATTTCAATTTCCTGTTTTTAGAATATAGAAAATGAAAATCTGTCCAAACAACTTAATCTTGGCAGATTCTTAGATAGGTAGAGAATCAAAGGAGCCCAATTGTCTAATCTGGGCCCTTGGAAGGAAAAAAGGTAGTTTGTAGATAGGAAAGTATAAAAAGAAGAAATTGAAATGATGGGTCTGCAAGTCTAAGTGCACCCAAACCAAAAGAAGAAAAAATGTTAGGTAAGTAGGCTGGGTAGGTAGTTTTGAGGTTGCAGAATTTTGATTGCTGATTAGTTCCATGTTTTCAAGGTCTCATCCCTACTCAGGACACAATCACCAGGTAGTTCTATGTGAAAAAACTCAAAAACAGGCATAACTGACTCCCTTTCTCCATCTCCCCCAAATCATTGACTAATTTCCCTAAAAGAGGTCAAGATCTGCTTGATACCTCTTGGTTTCATCATTTTCATGTCATTAGCTTGGGTGAATATCTGCTTCACTCAAAGAAAATCCATACTCTCTCTATGAGGTTCTATCTCCCCTCTTCAAGCCTAATATGTCTAAAACTTAGTGCTTTCTTATCATCTCCATATCAACTACTGACATTGTTATTTAACTCCTTATATTTTCCCTGTCCCCATACTAAAACTATGTAAATAATCCCCTTATGTAAATATCTCTCCCCCTGGTTGAAAAATAACCATAAGTACCCCCGGGAATTGCTCAGTTTGTCTGAAACTTGGCAAGAGCCCTCATGCTACCCCTTCAAACCATCTTCTAAATGTAATAGACTCCTTCCAAAATATAAAAATTCCTTTTTTTGGTTATCAGACCCATTCTGAGGCCTCAAGTGCTCTTCTGACGCACATACTCACTCCTTCCGACCGCAATAGACCCTTGCTGATTCCCTTAACACTCTACAGATCCTAGTAAGCCATCTCGCGTCGCCATATCACAATATTTTCACCACCTAGTCATGCCCCATCCTTTGTTTCCCGATGTGATATCGCAATATCGGCGATCGGCAATCGCAAGCATCACATTTCCAAATAAATACCTTCTCATTCCCCACCGATGCGATATTGCGATCGCATCAGAAGAAATTCATCGCACCGCAGTAAAGTATGAGCCACCTTGCCACGTCACCTACCTGACGTCGTCTTCCGTACTGCTGACGTCATGCTAACGTCAGCATCCAGAAAACCGAAAATTAGCGCAAGAGGAAAAATCGTGCTTCGGAGCTCCGGAACAAGAAACGGAGGCAACATCGCTATGGGAAATAGGCCGTTTTGGGGAATCTTTAGGGAATATTTTAATTCCTTGGCCCGTTTTGCACCGAAAAAGCCCGAAATTGCCCGATTCTGCCAAATTAAACTAATTTGAAGACAGGAAGAGACCAGAGACAGAGATTAAAGAGTATCAGATCAAATCAACAGGGAAAAAGCACGTCAAAGAGTATCAGCAAGGGGCAGAAACCATCAATGTAGTGGAAAAGAGTATCAGTGAAGATCTTAACAGCAGCCCAAAGCAAGAGAAAATTAAATACCTTCTAGCAAATTCAAAAAAGAAGGCGAGGCCACTCAAAACTCTCAAATCATGATTATTGCACATTTAACTCACACCAGAATAGAACTACAAATCCAAAAGCACAGTTATTCCAGCAGTACTGCATCAAGGCTCCAAGGGCCACATTGCACTCCTTTTAATTCAGCTAACTCTGACACAATTTCAATAGATATTTACTTGCACTTAATTTTGACACAAGTTTAGGTTTAGAAAGCTCTTTGCAAACCTGTTTTAGGTCAATTGTAATAAATATCAGATTATGGAAAAGCAGGCCTATGCCCTCGTCAAAGCTATCAAAGATTTCAGAATTTACATCCTATACTCCCACGTGATTGCCTATGTCCCTAACGCTATTGTAAAGGATATACTAACTCAAGAGGGACTAGAAGGCAAAAGAGGCAAGTGGATTGCCAGCATCCTTGAATACGACATTGAAATAAAGCCCACCAAACTCATAAAAGGACAAGGGTTAGCCAAACTAATGCCCGAAACAAACTTCCAAGCATTAGACATTAATCAACTGGATGATGAACTGGAGCTGGCGACTCCACAGATCAGTGAAACCTTCATGCAATCCCCATGGTATGATGATATTTGCTTTGTATTGTTAAACCTATGTGCTCCCTCAGGATTGTCCGGAACCAAGAAAAGATTTTTAAGGATGAAATCATCAAAATTTTGTCATAAATGGTGCTTTGTTTTGGAAAAACCATGAAGGTATTTTGCTTAATTGTTTAACTTTAAATGAAACTAACAACATCATGAAAGAATTCCATGCAGGGGACTGTGGAGGACACTTATATTGGAAATCCATGGCTCACAAGATCTTATGGGCTGGTTATTACTGGCCCTCTCTATTTGCAGATGTAAAGAAGTTTGCAGTCTCATGCCACAAATGCCAAATCTTTGAATGGAAAAGAAAACTACTGCCTTTGCCCCTTAAGCCAATTTCAACCGAGAAACCTTTTCAACAATGGGGTCTCGACTTCATTGGACAAATTCATCCCTCTTCCTCAGGCCAACACAAATGGATTTTAGCAGCCACCGATTATTTCACCAAATGGATTGAAGCCATCCCATGTAGTAAAGTCAATGACTCCACCATTATCCAATTCCTTGAGAGCAATATCCTTTCTAGATTCGGCTGCCCTAAGAAAATTATCACTCACAACACTACTGCTTTCAAATCCAAAAAGAATGATCAACTTTTGCCATAAATACCACATCAGCTTAGGCCACTCCACAGCTTACTACCATCAAGGTAATGGATTGGCTGAATCGTCCAACAAAAGCCTCATCAATATCATAAAGAAACTGCTGGAGGAAAACAAAAAGAACTGGCACAGGAAGCTCACAAATCCTCTGTGGGCAGACAGACTTTCCACCAAGAAATCCATTAGGATGAGCAATTATGAACTTGTATATGGCATGGAAGCCAAGTTCCCTTCATCTCTGGGAATTCCTACTATTAATTGTTGCAAGAAATTCAGGCTGAACCAAATGACATGCAGAGAAGAGTTAATCAAACCATTCATCTTCAGCAAACCAGAGAACAAATCTTCGACAGAGCTCAAATACTACAAGAAAAACTCAAAACGATGTTTGATAAGAAGGAAAAAGTAGAGGATTTCTGGGTGGGCACCAAAGTTCTAACATGGGATTCACGAAGAGAAGACAAGGGCAAACATGCAAAATTTGATTTTCTATGGAAAGGTCCGTACATTATCAGCGTTGTGCAAGGAAATAATACCTATTTTCTCAAATCTCCAGATGGCAGCACAACTGAAGAAGGCCCTGTCAATGGCCGAATGCTAAAGCACTACAATGATCCTTTTGATTGAAAAGAGCAGGTGGTGTTTTATTCTGTACATAGAATATTTGTATATACTGGTATTTTGATTTTTGTAAAAACCCATGATGCTGAAGCGCACAGAAGAAAGCAGGCAGTGCTTTGCAGCTTAATAGCAACACAAGTGAAGGAAAGAGTTGTTACCAGTCCAAAAGTTTAAATCAATCCAACAGTCAGCACTAACAAGTTCAAAGCACAACCATAGCAGAAGAAACAAGGCAATCTGACCTGCTGTTCTTTGGCTTCTCACAAGGAAAAGCCATCCCCAAGTGGAGCCACTGTTAGCCTCCTGCTGCAGCAGGTTACTCATATTTCATGATTGACATTTTACAGACCAAATATGTCATACTTTTCATGTTGCAATGCTCCATATTTGTTAAACAGTCACCAAGCAAAGAAGGCTACTCAGAGTTCATCAAACTGCTTTCCAAATTTTGAGAAGTTATTCCAGTTTTGTACAATTTTCAGCTAAAGAGACGACCAAACAGCTTAATCTTGGTCTCCCTAGATTTCAATTTCCCGTTTTTAGAATATAGAGAATGAAAATCTGTCCAAACAGCTTAATCTTGGCAGATTCTTAGATAGGTAGAGAATCAAAGGAGCCCATTGTTTAATCTGGGCCCTTGGAAGAAAAAAGGGTAGTTTGTAGATAGGAAAGTATAAAAAGAAGAAATTGAAATGATGGGTCTGCAAGTCTAAGTGCACCCAAACCAAAAGAAGAAAAAATGTTAGTTAAGTAGGCTGCGTAGGTAGTTTTGAGGTTGCAGAATTTTCATTGCTGATCAGTTCCATGTTTTCAAGGTATCATCTGTACTCAGGACACAATCACCAGGCAGTTCTATGTGAAAAAACTCAAAAACATGCATAACTAACTCCCTTTCTCCATCTCCCCCAAATCATTGACTAATTTCCCCAAAAGAGGTCAAGATCTGCTTGATATGTCTTGGTTTCATCATTTTCATGTCATTAGCTTGGGTGAAGATCTGCTTCACTCAAAGAAAATCCATACTCTCTCCATGAGGTTCTATCTCCCCTCTTCAAGCCTAAGATGTCTAAAACTTAGTGCTTTCTTACCATCTCCATATTAACTACTGACATTATTATTTAACTCCTTATATTTTCCCTATCCCCATACTAAAACTATGTAAATAATCCCCTTATGTAAATATCCCTCCCCCTGGTTGAAAAATAACCATAAGTACCCCCGGTAATTGCTCAGTTTGTCTGAAACTTGGCAAGCGCCCTCATGCTGCCCCTTCAAACCATCTTCTAAATGTAATAGACTCCTTCCAAAGTATAAAAATTCCTTTTTTTGGTTATCGAACCCATCTTGAGGCCTCAAGTGCTCTTCTGACGCACATACTCACTCCTTTCGACCGCAATAGACCCTTGTCGATTCCCTTAACACTCTGTAGATCCTAGTAAGCCATCTCGCGCTGCCATATCGCAATATTTTCACCACCTAGTCATGCCCCATACTTTGTTGCCCGATACGATATCGTGATATCGGCGATCAGCAATTGCAAACATCTCATTTCCAAATAAATGCCTTCTCGTTCCCCGCCGATGCGATATTGCGATCACATCGGAAGAAATTCATTGCACCGCAGTAAAGTATGAGCCACCTTGCCACGTCACCTGGCTGATGTCATCTGCCGTACTGCTGACATCAGCATCTAGAAAACCGAAAATTCGTGCAAGAGGAAAAATCGTGCTTCGGAGCTCTGGAACAAGAAACGGAGGCAGTGTTCGATGCGTGATTAGTGCTTCGCACTAATCACGCATCGCTACGGGAAATAGCCCGCTTTTGGGAATCTTTAGGGAATTTTTTGATTCCTTGACCCGTTTTGTACCGAAAAAGCCCGAAATTGCCCGATTATGCCAAATTAAACTAATTTGAAGACAGGAAGAGACCAGAGACAGAGCTTAAAGAGTATCCGATCAAATCAACAGGGAAAAAGCATGTCAAAGAGTATCAGCAAGCGGCGGAAATGATCAATGTAGCGGCAAAGAGTATCAGTGAAGATCTTAACAGCAGCCCAAAGCAGGAGAAAATTAAATACCTTCCAGCAAAGTCAAAAAAGAAGGCGAGGCCACTCAAAACTCTCAAATCATGATTATTGCACATTTCACTCACACCAGAACAGAACTACAGATCCCAAAGCACAATTATTCCAGTAGTACTGCATCAATGCTGCAAGGGCCACATTGCACTCCTTTTGATTCAGCTACCTCTGACACAATTTCAATAGATATTTACTTGCACTTAATTTTGACACAAGTTTAGGTTTAGAAAGCTCTTTGCAGACCTGTTTTAGGTCAATTGTAATCAATAAGTTCGAGGTATTTTCATTGTAAAAATAGCCCTGAACACTGTATTACGGGTTGGTTGGTTGGTTGATTGATTTGTCAACAAGCTATCTCTAGGTGATTTTGCTCCAGGAGAGACTCGCACTGTAATGTCTGATAAGTTTCTATAATCAAAGACTGCTTATGAGACTTGGAGAAATGGATTGTTCACTGCGTTTTACTGGCTAAATATTGACTATGGAATTCTCGTGCTGTGCATAACTCAATAAGTGTTTCTTACCTCTGTTTTTATTCATGAATTACGCTCTTAAATAGCAGAAAGAAATATTAGCTTAGAATTTGTTTAAATACACTCTATGCTCAATTTCTGTTGTTTCTTTATGTTTTCTTCTGTTTAAGCATAAATATGAATTCTGTATGGCTCATGTTTTCCTTAAACCAAGACAGTTATCCAGGGATTCTTCATTGCCCCTAGATAGAGAATATCTTTCCTCTGTTAAGTTAAATGAGAGATTCTTAAGTGCCTCACATTCCTTACATATCATTCACCCTTTTAGTCTGAAGATTGTGTTATGAACATCTATCCTGCTTCATTATTTCTCTTATGACCAGAAAGACGCACTAATTATCCTAACTCGCGACTCCATGCCCAATGGTTTGAAACTTATCACTTCATAAATTGCCTCTCTGCCTGGAAGCATTCCCTTCCATCCAAACACAAACAAAAACCCCTGAGCCAGAAGCTAGCCTAAAATCATCAACAAAGTTGAATCATTAAGAGAGAGCCCACTCTGATTGCAGGTGGGATAGAACCTCCAATCCAAAGATTGGTTTTTGGTTACCTCGGCCGTATCCCTACAGGAGCCTAGGGACAACCTGAGTGATAACAATATGAACAATACTGCTTCTAAGAATACGAGAAATCATGTATGTGGTTCCTAGAATGATCGGGAGATGTAGGCGGCTAACTAAATGAGCACGATCCTCCCTTTGCCTAGGTCCTATACTTTCTTTATGGAAATATTTGAGGCTAAGACACCTGCGGATAACAATTCTTCGAAAAAACTTTTAGGAGATGGGATTTTTCTTGTTCAAAGTGACTTTCATAAAAAAACCTAAAAGTTGAGGTAGCTAGAGTGTTAAGAACACCAAACTTTTAAGTTGGATAATGACGAGGACATGCATGAAAGTATTAATTGGTATGAGTTTTTTTACGAAAATCTTGGAAGGAAAAAGAACCATATCCTTTATTTGAAATAAGAATATCAAGGAATGGAAGGCTATCATTAATTTCTATCTCTATGGTGAACTTAACGGAGTTGGATTGACTATTAAGATGTAAAAGGAAAGAATCCAATTGGTTATGACCATGAGGCCGATTGACGAAAGTGTTATGAATAAACCTCTTCCACATTTTCAGGCAAAGAGGAGTAGAAGCCAGTGCTCTAGATTTAAAATATTCCATCAATAGGTTTGAAACAACCAAGAAGAGTGGGGAACTTATGGCTACTCCACAAGTGTGTTCTTAGAATTCACCCTAGAAACTGAAAAAAGTGGAGATGAGGAAAAGAGCCACCAAGCTGGTAGTATTAGGATCAGTTAATGCAATTAATAACCACCATCTCTTCTTTAATAGGGATATTAGTAAAGAGAGAGCTTTTCTGAAAGCTGACAATAAAATCCTCTAGATGAAGGTTAATATCCTTAAGCTCATCGATGAAAGAAGCAAAATCCTTAAGATAGGATTTTGTAAGGCTAACAGGGGCGTGAGGTTCTAGGCAAAAAAATTTGCAAGAGGATAAGTGGGCCTACCAATCCTGTTTACAATGGCTCTAATGGGGACCCCATGTTTATGGATTTGGGGAAGCCCATAAATCCTAGAGGTGAGGGGGCTGCTAAAAGTTTGTTTTTTTAATAAGACTAGGAAGATTGCTAAAATTAATAACACAACTTTTCTTATTTAATTTTTTGTAGTTGCGGCTATTAAGAAGGTGATTCATCATTTTGTTATGATAATCCATCTCATCAAGGATTATCAAAGCCCCACCCTTATCATCTTTTACAACAACCACATCGGGTCATTGTTTAAAGCCTTCAAAGTGTAAAATTCCTCGTGAGATATATTGCACATTTTGGAAGCTAAGGCAAAGTTCAAACCTTACTTTAAAGTTTAAAAGTTCGAAGATAAAAGTTAGAAGATGAAAGCACTTACTAGAGAAGTTAACAACCTTTTTACTTTTATCCTTTTTACTTTTATTACACAAATTATTTGACATTATTAATATTATATATTCATATTTTTATTAAAAAAAATGTATTTATATTATTCATATTAATTTTATTATTATTAAATTTCATTATATTCGTATTATCACTAACTCAAGGAGGAGGGGGATAAAAACCTATTAATAGAAGAAGGAACGACAGTCGAAGAACAACGAGGGGGAACAAAAGGGCTTGACCGGGAACGAGGCTTTGAAAACTATCGAGGGAAGAGGGAATCAACAATTGATTGGAGGCTCCGGAGTAACCAGCGAGAGGGGAGGATAAGCATTGGAAGCAGCCAGAGGGGCATATGAGGGAATGCCACTTTCACGAGGAGAATCCCTCTGAGGAATAAAATAGAGGCCACTTTTTTTCAGATAGAGGGGAGACGAGAGGATCCGAATAGGAATATTTTCGTGCTTGAAGGAGAAGACAGGTTAAAGAAGAGGGGAGAATCCAAAAGCGGGGAAGCACTGCAAACATCACTGAGTTTTTAACGCTGTGAGAGGAGTCATGAACAAAGCTAGAATTCATGCAATCAAATCTGGAGAACTGCCGAATCCTGAATGAAAGGCAGAGATAAAACTTGAGGAAGAGAAGAGACTAATGTCACTGGAACTGCTAACAACGCCTAAGAGAGAAACCACACTAGAGGGAGTGCAATATCAACCACAGCCAGCCTACAGTCGAAGGTTTGAAATGTTGGCCCCTTAAATCCGTGTTGTGATGAATTTTAAAATAAAAATAAAAATTATATAATTGGAAAATTAAGAAATAAACAAATAATAAACAAATAATTAAAAAAATAAAAAATAATAATTAATAATTAATTAGAAGAAATGAATAATGAAAAAAGTGGTTAGAAAGGAGTAGTATCTAACACAATTTGAGTTGGTGTAATGGTTAAGAGAATGTTTTTCTTTCTAAGAGGTCACAAGTTCAAAATGACAGAGGTGAATTAGATTAATGATTAAAATGCTAAACAAAGCAATTGAGACAAAACAAATAAATTAATATATCAATATTAAGCTTGTGAACTATAGTTTTTCAATATTGAAGTTATTTAGATTTTTTTCAGTTTTGAGGACTTTGTGTTTCAAACAAGGGGTTTCATACACAAACAAGGGGTTTCATACACCAATTTGTTCAAAACTAGAGAGGTGAATTAGATTAATAATTAAAATGCTAAACAAAGCAATTTAGACAAAACAAATCAATTAATATATCAATATTAAGCTTGTGAACTAGAAGTTTTCAATATTAAAGTTATTTAGATGTTTTTCCATTTGAGGACTTCCTTTCCCCACAAACAAGGGGTTCCATACACCAATTTGGTGTTTGGCTTGGCCATGCTCTTAAAATTGGATAATAATAATAATAATAATTAGTCAATATTAAAGCTATTGAGATGTTTTTCCATTTTGAGGACTTCTTGTCTTCACAAACAAGGGGTTTCATATACCAATTTGGTGTCTCACTTGGCCATGACCTTAAAATTGGGTAATAATAGTAAAAATAATTAGAAAAACCAATCTTTATTATTGATTTAATTGATATGGATTGGGTAACCAAGATTAAGCTTCTGGACTAGAGGTTTCTAATATTAAAGTTATTTAGATGTTTTTCCATTTTGATGACTTCTTGTCCCCACAAAAAAGGGGGTTCCTATACCAATTTGGTGTCTCCCTTGGCGATGACCTTAAAATTGAAAAAAAACCAATCTTTATTATTGATAGAATTGATATGGATGGCGTAACAAAATTAATGAAAGATAAATATATGTTAATTAGATTAATGACTAAAATGCTAATGAAAGGGAATTAGAAAGAAACAAAAAAAACAATTAAGATGAAAGAAAGAAATTAATATATCAATAAAAATTGGATCAAGGATTAAGCTTGCGAATTAAAGGTTTCCAATATTAAGGTTATTTAGATGCTTTTCCATTTTGAGGACTTCATGAATGATCCTGACTTGAATAAAAGGGATTTGAGGCAAGGACTTAGAGCTTGGTCAAAGGATAAGAGATGCTAAGATCTGTAAGACTATTCACCAAGGGAGGATTTTGAAAACTTATTATGAATGTATAGACAATGAACTTTAATGTATTTTGCACTTTCGCTAATGTAAGAATTTCCACATGATAATGGAATTTTATAAAATAATGGATCCAATTGATCTTTGAGAGATTTAAATAATTGATTAAATGTCTTTAGGTGTTTGAAGTGAGTTTTAATGCTTTTCTTGGCTAATATTATAGAGATGTGATTAGGGATTCATTCATTGAGTGGAGGGAAATCATAGTCCTGCTCGTTAGAGGGTGCTTCTAGGATGGGAATCAAACTACTCGATAAGACTTATTGATTTGGCTCGAGGAATATGCTTTATTTTAAAAGATTTCACAAGATGAAATTTTTCTATAGAGAGAAAATGAGGGATGAGAGATGTGAATAGCCCTAGAAAAGAAAGTTTTTTATATGGATTATTTATGAGATTGCCTGTGGTTAATCGCATTTGCACTCTTTTCTAATTATCCTTTTTAGTTTGTTCCCTAAGGATGGGTGAAGTGTCCACTCTAAAATTTGAACACCATCCTTGTCCCACATACAAAAATATCAATTCTATGAAAGGTTACATTCTCTTATTATGAAAATCCTTTCAATTTACCAAAACCTTAAAAAAAATCAACAAATTTTATAATCATTATTAATTGAATGTTATACCACAAGATTCATGGTAACAATGATAACACATAATTCCATTAAAACAACCCAAAAACTGGTCTTCCCCTTAAAATTTATGGGGGTAGCAATGATGGGAAGAACAATGATATATAAATTTTATTTAACTATAACAATCTTAAATTTATTCACATATACATGCTTTACCTATTTTATTTGAATGCTCCTTCAACTTTGTCCCAAAGGACCAAAGATGTTCCATATGATTTGATATTGATGAGAGGGGATACCATCCTATTGCTTTAACTACTTGGTACTCCCACAAGAAAACCATTTGAAATGTACTATATAATAGTAATAATCTAACTCTAAGGTCCATACTAAGCTATACACAAAATTGATGAGACAAAGAATCTACGTACTTGTTTATAGGACAAGGAACCTACCTCCACTCAGTAATTTAGCTATTTTACATAACTGTACACTCTATCCATTTTAGATTTGAACCTATAACCACTAATAAGAAAATAGATATTCATAATTATATATAATAAAAGCTTATGTTTCAATTACAACTTTTGTTTACCTGACTCATTAAAAATCCTTAAAAATAAATCAACAATTAACTTTATAACAGTTAGATATCCAAATCTATGATCTACAAAAACCTACTAACCCACCATTATAAATATTTTTATAAATATCTGTTTCATTCCTCAACATTTTCAACTAACCCATTAAAACTCCTAGAAACAAAATCAACAATCAACTTCATAACAGTTAGATATCCAAATCTACAATTTACAGAAACCTACTAACCCACCCATGCATAAATCATATAAATATTTGTTTCATTCCTCAGCATTTTCAATTTAGGTGGTTTCTTTGTTTTTCACTCCATAGCGGCTTCCATCCAATCTTGCTACGTATTACAGTTCCACTCGTGAGATATGAAGTCTTTTATACTCACCACAGACATTTCCAGACTGTGGGCTCTTTTAGACTCTGTATTCTTCATTTGATCGTCATTATTGTTTAGATGCCATTTTATATCTCTCGGTGTTCTAGTACACCCATTTTAATGTATCCCCTTATCAATCTTCCGTTGGGAAACATAGAGATTAGCAAATATGATGTTGGGGAACTCAGTTTGTTGAGATTAACCAAAGTGAAATTACAACCCAAAAGAGAAGGTTGATTCAGTTATTGATGTACAAATCTTGATTTGCAATGGGAGAATATAAATCAACATTCGTAAATGCAATCCGTGCGCATTGAATCGTGTACTTTTCATCTCTCTATGATTTTAATTGTGAGATATAGAGTATTGCTATTGAAATTATACATGCTACAACATGAACTATGTAGTTTAAAAGTAAGTACCATAAAGGATTCCCTGTGTAAGGCCCTCGGGCGCAAACGCGCCAGGCGCCGGGCGAACTTGGTAAACAGACGTGCGACAGAGAGTTGGTTGGGCGCGCGGTGGGTGCGCACGACGGCACGACGGGTGCACGGAGGTATTGGCGAATGGGCACACAGTGAATGGGCGGGCGCGCGTTGGTTGAATGACACACTGGTCGGCCGTGCACGATGGCGAGCTGCGGTGCGGGTAGAGCATTGAACGACCCAACGATGGAGGCGTGCGTGCAAGTGATCATATGTCCGAAGGCGTTGGGAGTTTATACACTGGTCATGTGGTGACTTTACACATGGAAACCAATAGAACGTTGAGTGATTGAAGGGGCTTTCGTGTGGAGGTTTGGGGCGTCGTCTAAGGGGCTTCGCCCACCCCTCACACACGATAGCCACCATATATATATGCATGAAGCGTTGGAGCAAAAACAAAATTCAAACTTGTTCAATTCTTCTATCTACGCATTAGAGAAGGGGATAGCGCAGGAGGTGCACATAACTCATGCACATAAGGGCATGAATGCACAGAGTTACTCTTGGTCTATGGTTGGTGTATGAAGGGCATACGAACAGGTTGAAGTGCAGAATTGTGCATGGTTGTACGAGCGTCTTGGTGACCGGTGTGTGGGCACCCGCTCTTGGTATAAGTGTGCATATTCTCTATGTAAAGGCAGGTTTCCTTATGTTGTAAAATTGGCTAAGTGTTGGCTTAGAGTTTGCCAAGCACACTAGCTCATTGTACTCTTGAAAAACTGATATATAATATATTGTTGTCCAGACTGTTCGGGAGTTTCCCCTCCCCTTTATATCCTGCAATTGATGTTTTATGATTGTTGTGATAATGAATGAGTATGGGCTTCATTGGTATAAAGGTTTAATGCATTTTACTTGGTTGCGAAAAACAAACTAAGTATCAGTTGTGAATTAGGCGTAGTCCGCACACATAAGTGTTGCTAAAAAGAAAGTGTGGGGTGGTGCCGCACCTCGCCGACACAGTTGGAATACCACCGTAGGCTTGGGGGCGTGACATTTGGTATCGGAGCTACACAACTTCACCGAAGTGAAGTTGGTATCAGAGCTTGGAAAAGATTATGAAGAAGAAACGACGGGTACTTGCAGGTGAAGGAAGTGGGTTCACAGTCAAGTGAAACAAGGACTGGTTCATTATGCAGGGACCAAATGAAACACTGAAGGATAAGATGGAGGATACACCTACGAAAGGTGAGTCTAGCCATGAACCGGGTGAAGCCATGAGGTATGAAGTGTTGGAACGAATGATACAATGGTGTTCTAACTGGGTTGCGATGAAGGCCGAGAACATGAAGTTTCGGGAAGGCTGTTCAGAACTAAGAAGGGAACTTGAAGAGCTCAGGAGCCAATGCGGAAGTACAGAAAATGATGATACCAAGGAACTTGATAAGGAGATTCAACGAAGTGGTCCTGGTCTTCAAGAGCTCTTTGGTGAAAGAGCCCGTTTAAGGAAGGAAAGTGCCAAGTTGGAGGCCGAAATCAAGTTGATTGAGGAAGAGATAAAACGAAATATTCTTGGGAAGAGATCATTGTGATTGATCGAGAGGAGCTTGATTACATTGCGAGGCTGGGGACTTACTACCGTGACAATCCAGAGGATGTACGGGAGCTGAGTTCTATGAGAGTAGTCGATGGACACTTGGTTGGTGCACTTGAGCAGAGGTCGATGAAGGACAAGCTTGAGGGAGTTCAAGCTAGACCAGGATCGGGTTGCCTTGATGAGCCAAGCAAGGAGGTGAAGTACCTTAAGAAGGAAGTCAAGTTGGAGCATGAGCCAATTGACTCTTCTGAGGCCAAATTCTTGAAGAAGGTTGTTGATATAAGACATAAGACAAAGCGGACAGAAGGAGGTAATGCCTTGAAGCTGAGTTTTGTGCAGGCGACCATGAAAGGCAAGAGATTTGCAGCTTTGGTTGACACGGGGGCTACACATAGCTTCTTGAGTAAGAAGGCAGCAAAGTCTTTTGGGAAGAAATCATGAATGGAGAGGGAATTGAGTGATTTCAAAGCAGTCAACTCTACCATGAAAGCTGTTATTGGTGTTATGAAGGACACTCAAATGAAAGTTGGATCGTGGTTTGGAAAGTTGGATTTGAGAGTTGTGGACATGGATGATCGCTCTATGGTGTTGGGGCAGGACTTCATGAGGCTTGCACAAGCTGTACCAATGGTGGATCGAGACATACTCTTGATTACAGCTGGAGGGAGAACCATGATGGTACCAATGAATAGAAGGAGTTGCTTGGGGTATAGGCCAAGGATGAAAGGATGAATTCTATGACTTTGTATCCCAAAGATCCGAATGTGAAACATGAGGATGTGGAGCAAAGAGGACTTGGGGGTATGAATCAAACAAAGAAGGAAGGAAAGTTGATTGACTTTGTTGCAAGGGTGAGAAAGAATGAGGAAAGTGGGAAGGCAGTCTCATGAACCTTGAGACACTTGACGGAGACATCTTCTAATAATGATCTTCACAATGGGGTTGCAAAGGAAGGGATTCCTAGTACTACTTGAGAGGCAGTGGTTGATGAAGATTATGAGGGTAGAGATCCTGTTGGCATAGTGGACTTTTGTAGGTATGCCATGGGCATATATGAATTTCAGTTGACAAAGAACAAACTCAAGGAGCTTGGGTGTACAGGTGAGGAGGTTGAGGCTGTGCATACATACTTGAGGACACAACATCAATCCGACACATGGGTGGATGAGAGTCAGGGAGGAAACTTCCTGGCCCTCCTTTCTCTATAAAATGACCTTGGAGATAGGTTGGTGTGGAGGCCTTGATAGGGAGGAACCACACCAACTCTAAAAGTGGCCTTGGAAGGAGGCTTCTTTATGATAGATTGCAGACTTGGGTGCAGGTGACCGGATGTTGGGATGAGGTCTACATGGGCTGGACATCATGGACAACTAGTGTCATGGACATCAGGTTGAGGTTATGGAGCATGACAGTTTATGCAGGGACATTATGTGGGAGCATGAGTAGATGTGTCATTCATGGACATTCTATGGGAGTATATCGAAGAAATGATGTTGTTGAGATGTTGTTATGACTCATACGAGCTAGTGGAGAGGTTGTACACTCTTGTGCAACTAAACCATGGTTTGATCATGTTGCAGATGGATGGAGACTACTTCATGGACCTGGGCATGGGAGATTCTTGAATGAGTCTGAGATGTAGTAAGAAGTCAAGGGAAAGGCTAATGGTGACATAAGGATGCACATTCTTGTGGTTTGGGCTTATAGTTGGACTAGCTACCCAACTAGTTTGAGTCATGAGGGGATCCAATGTACTGAGAGATGGAACTATGAGGTCTACACACTTGAGGAGAAACTACATGGATGGAGAGATTAAGGTGTTCTCTTGAGGCACATGATGATGAGGTGCTCTCTTGAAACACTTGATTTGACACTTGATGGAGAAGTGTTCTCTTTGAGCACTTGGCAGTTTGATGAGATGTTGGCACATGGTTGTGGTGTGTTAACTCTTGCTGACTTATCATGGGCAGTTGCACATGATGGAGTTGATGACATGATGGAGGACACATTGTTGTAGTGGACATGTAGCTTGATGTTGGAGGGATCAGCCTTCCATGGGGGAGAGTAGCATGGAGACATTGTGGTAGGTGGTCGATGGTCATGAGCATCGATGACATACCTTGGTATGGATTATCCTGGTGGCAGTTAGTCACTTGGATGAGACATGGTGGAGATGGAGTCCTGTCATGCGGAAAGAGTTATTTTTGCGGACAAACCTAACCTCCCTAGGAGTCTAAGACTCTCTAGTGACAAACAAACCAAACAAGAGCAATCCTTCTCTAAACATACATTATTCTATGAGAAACCAAGTGTTTTCCGATCTTACCTTAGGTCCAACGCTTGTTGTAGCAGTCCAGCCTTGCTGATCCAGATGAGCTCCTCCTTCACTTTAAGACCTGCATACACTAACAAAGCAAACGATTACATAACACCTGAATATTTCATAAAACAAAGCATATTCATCACATAGACCAAGGAGTACATAAAATAATTCATTAACAACAAATCATTGAGAAGAATGGACTTATTTGTATTAAGGAAACAAAAAAGGAACCATTACAACCTGAGCCTTGGTGTTGTGCAAGCTCCTCCCAGGGTCCAACAAGAGATTTCCTCTACTTTGACAAGCTCACCCACTCCCAATATGGCAACAAGAAAGGATAGTGATCTCTCCTCACAAGTCAACAATGGAAGTCCTAATTCCAGCAGCATTTACCCTTTGGAATGTTCAGCTTTCAACCTCCCCTCCTCTGGCCCAATGCCTGTATTTATAGTATTCTAGAGGAAGTTATTCAGTTCCAACATCAATGGGATACTCCCTCTTTTGGATGGGGTAGCTCCTCTCTTGATGCGATAAGTTCCTCTATCATAGGGATGCATGAACCATCTGGAGGCGCTCAATACACGTCAAACACTCTTCTAGAAGGCTCTAGAAGTGACCACAAGTAACTTTTTTAAGATGGAACTCGCGCCTTTTGACCTTTACAGGGGTACGCACCCATCCCTTGACTTACAGAGCGTACAAGTACGCAGGTACAATGGAGTTGGATGCGTACCGCAGGCAAGGTAGGAGAGAACCTGCGTACCCAGAGATAAACATGTTTTTAGTGACTTTCTCTCTTTTTTGAAGTTTGACATGGAGAGCAGAGGTATAAGGCTTGACAAGGAGGATAATATGACTATTAATGGAGCCATATTAACTGCAGATAGTCATGGTGGCAAATTTCAGTGTAACAGTCTTTAATACTTTCTAACCTTGGCGCATATAAACCTTTGGCACATTAACCATTACCACATGGCATCTATTGTTGACATCTATTGTGATGTGCTCCCGGTGGTTTAGGCTTGCGGTAACTGGATCCAGTGGTTGGTGGTCAAACATTAGCATTCCCATGGTGCATTATAGTTGGATTGACTATTATGAACTCCTAATGGTCAATACCCATGCAGTCCTGTGGCACCTAACCCCTTCACTGTTGCATGTGACGTGTGCTAACCGCTCCACCGTGGCATGTATCTCTTCCGTCCGTTTGGATAACTCATGACATATGCGTTGTACCCTTGCCACATTGTTGGACTGCCACCTCCTTGCCACATTCCACACTATGTCATGTTATATGGTTTGAAAAATTATAAAGGCATGATATATAGTTTCAGTAAACCATAGGTTTAATACATTAACAATATCTGCTACACACCATTAGAACTCTGCCATCAAACTTGAATATTGCACCCACCATGCATTTTGCTCCATTTTTGTTATATAGTTTTTAAACTATATGAACCTTTGACCATAGAACTTTGTAATATATGTTTCCTATATGGTTTTTTGAAACCATACCATATGTGCACCCACCATATGGTTTAGGTTTGAATAGTCTAATGTATGCCTTCATGTATGGTTTCTGAAAACCATAATATTAAAATGCACCCTCATAGTATTAGGATAACACAAAATATACCATGTAGTCTTGAAAACCAATCACAACCCAAAATCTCACCATGCACCTGTAACATCAGACCTTACACGTGCACCTATAGACTTTGATGGATGATTTCTCCTTCATCCGGAGACCAAATGCGAAATCGAAAGTAGTGCCGGATTCTGAGCAACAAGCTCTACAACTTTGCACCATTTCCGAAGACAACTGAGACCTTAAGATTTGGAGAAACTGGATAATCCTCTTGGATCATTCCTCTCCATTGGAAGCTTTTGGACCACCATAAGTTTGGTTTTAAGTAGGCATGAGGTGAGGGTACAACTCCCTCACCCTTCCGATCTCCATCTACCTTGCCTTGCTTGGATTCATGCCTTTGACTCCCACTCGAAGATATTCAACATATCCATGCCTAGAAGTACATGCCTTCCTATCTAATATGGTATCTTCCTACAACTCAGTCATGTATTCAAGTGAAAAATCATCTACATTTGGAATTTAAACATTCTCCTCTGGATCCATGATCATAGGAGCCTCATATAAATTTAAATTTTCAACATTTACAACTGAATATATGTGCATGTATGGAGGCAAATTTAACTGGAATGCATTGTGCGAAATATTTTCAACAATGATCAGGTTTTAACTTTTTACCTTCACGTTTCATCCTTTGTTTGTTGATGTGTAGCCATACTTGATCACCAACCTGAAAGTGATGATCCACTTGATGCTTATCAAGGTGTATTTTGTACCTGGCTTGACTTTTCTCCAATTGATCCTGCACTGCTTCATGAATATTCTGGATTTTTTGAATGAACTTGATTGCTATCGGCATCTCCATGTCCATCCTCCTAAGCTTCTTCACCAAACAAGAATTCCATTGGTGATTTCAGCAGGTACCTAAAATATGTCTCAAAAGGAGATTTACTTGTAGAAGAATGCATGGCCTAGTTGTAAGCATGTTGGACATAGTGTAAATATTCATCCCACAACTTACGATTTTTGCTACATAGCCCCTAAGAAGATGTACCACTGTTCTATTCAACACCTTTGTTTGATCGCCCATTTGTGGATGAAAAGTTGTGATATTTTTCAGCTTAGTGTCCATGAGTCCCCATAAAGTGGACCAAAACTCTCCCATGAGACGAGAGTCCCAATCTGAAATGATGGAAGTAGGTAACCCAAAATGAACCCATGCATTTGGAAAGCACATATGTGCAGTCTATTCAACAGTTACTTGCTTATTACATGGAACAAGAATACACATTTTACTAAATATATCAACCACAACATATAAATAATCATGCCGTTTTCTAGACATAGGAAGTTGTCCTACAAAATCCATAGATATACTATCCCATGGTCTACAAGGAACTGGAAGTGGAATATACAAACCATACGTTTTGTTGCTTGGTTTTCTTGTGGAACACATGCCACAACATTTAATGTACTTAGAAATTATTTCATTCATTCAAGGCCAATAACAATACCTTTGTAATTGTGCCACTATCTTACTTACACCAAAATACCCTAAAACACAAGAAGAATGTGCTTCCCTGATCACATGTGCTCTTTCTCCCTGTGGTATGCACAACTTTCCAAGATGGTATAATAACTTTTCATGAACATGATAATTCACTTCTTCCACTTGAGCACCATGAGTTAATGATTCATAAACATATTTGAAATCAATATCTTCAACATATTGTTCAATATAACTTTCATAAGCTAAAGAACTATTTTGAAGAATAATTGAAACATTCAAAGATGGTATCGACAACATATTAGCTACTTTATTAGTGGTACACTTCTTATATTTGATTACTAAGTGGAACTTCTGTAGAAAACCCATCCATCTATAATGTCAAGATTGCTGCAGCTTAGTTTGAGATTGAAGGTATTGAAGTGGCTGATAATCTGTATGAATCACTATTTCTTTACCCATTAAATAATGTTTCCATTTCTTAACACTTTCTACTAATGAAAACAGTTTTTTGTCATATGTTGGATAGTTAGCAACTGATTTAGAAAATGTTTCTGAATGAAAACAAATAGGCTTTCCGTTTTGCAATAACATTGCACCCATTGCATACCCACTAGCATCAGTTTCAATTTCAAACAGCTGTTGACGGTCTGGTAATGCT
This sequence comes from Pinus taeda, assembly GCA_000404065.3. Lineage (NCBI taxonomy): Eukaryota > Viridiplantae > Streptophyta > Pinopsida > Pinales > Pinaceae > Pinus > Pinus taeda. The sequence goes on along the minus strand of APFE031279779.1, from coordinate 43,303 downwards.
AATATTGGAGCTATCACAAATTTCTGCTTTAAAGTATGAAATGATTTTTGTTGTTTTCCTCCCCATTGGAAAGATACTTTAGAACTTGTTAAATCATGAAGTGGTGATGCAATAAAAGAGAAATAAGAAATGAATTTCCTCCAATACTGAACTGCACCCAAAAAACTTCTAACTTCCGTCACATTCTGTGGTCTTGGGCACTTAACAATCACATCAATTTTAGCTGGATCTATTTTAAGCTGACCATTTCCAACTATGTAACCATGATAGATTAAGGAATTTTTTCCAAATTCAAACTTAGAAAGTTTGAGATACAATTTCTCTCTTTGCAACACATCAAAAACCTGTTTAAGATGCTTTACATGTTCTTCCAAACTTGAACTGAAAATAAGAATATCATCCAGATAGACTATGACAAACTTATCAAGAAAAGGACAAAACACATCATTCATCACTCTCATAAAAGTTGTTGGAGCATTGCATAAACCAAACAACATAACCAACCATTCATAAAGCCCATGTCTAGTCTTAAATGCAGTTTTCCAAGCATCATTCTCTGCAATACAAATCTGATGATAACCACTTCTTAAATACAATTTTGTAAAGTAAACAACATTTTTTAATTGATCAAGAAAATCATCTATTCTTGGAAGAGGATATCCGTTCTTTATGGTGATTTTGTTTAAAGCTCTAAAATCAACCCACATTCTCCAAGTTTCGTCTTTCTTAGGCACTAAAATGATTGGTGATCCACATGGAGAAGAACTGGGTTGAATAAAGACTTTATCAACCAATTCTTGAATTTGTTTCTTAATTTCTTCATTTTCTATGACCAACATACAATACATGCTAATATTCAGAAGAGGGGCATCAGATTGTAATTGTATCTCATGTCGTATTTCTTGTTTTGTAGGTAGAATTTTTGGTTCTTTAAACAATTCTTTATAAGAATCAACTATTTCAACTAACTTATCCTTAAACTGAGAATCACACCCTTGAAAAGAATCAATCTTATCTTTAGGTTGTTCCTTAACCAACACGAGAACATATTTTTTACTTGAATTTATGAGTCTTTTCATCTGACTTACATTGATTAAATCCAAGGTTGTTTTAATCTTATGTGCCTTGACAACATATTCAATTCCATCCTTAACAAGATTATATTTATTCTCCTTCCTATGAAATATGGAATTTCGATCATAAAGATAAGGCCTACCCAACACAACTCCACATATGTCTAAAGGAATCACATCTAAATCAAATTCATCAACAAAATTAGCTGTGATTGCAAATCTTAACCAACACTGTTTTGTGACATGCATCTGAGTGTTTTCCTTTAACCATCCTAAAGGGTAAGGTTTTGGACGATTCTTAGTTTCCAATCCCAATTTCCTTACTAATTGCTCAAATATTAGATTTCCTACGATTCACTATCAAATAATGTATCAATCTTAGTTTGTTTTGATATTATCCTTATGTGAAACAATTCAATTCTCTTCTTATCTTCAATCAATTAATTAGATTTAGAAGAAGATGCAGAACAAGTCAAACTAGAACTTGCTTAAGAAGGATTACCTGTCAGATCCATAGCGGTTATCTTATGTTCATAACTGGAGTTGGATCCCAAGCCTTATAGGATTGCAACATTAACTTTCTTCTCACCCTTCTTCTTAAGGAACTTATTTGGCTTAAGTTCTGGATGTAGCTTCCAACACTTGGACTCATCATGTCCAACCCTCTGATAATGAGTACAAGTAGGCCTTTCGCCTTCTTTCGTAGATGTTGTTGATTTCTTCCCCTTTGATTTTCTCTTCCCTTTGCTATCTTTAGAATATTTGTTTTTTGAATGCTTGAATGGTTTCTTTAAAAATTGAAAGGGTCTGCCACCTGATTCAATATGAATGGCTTGTACACACACTTCATCAAAGTCAGTTGGATTAAACATAAGCAATGTATGTTGTCAATAAGAATGCAAACGTCCAATATACTTTAACAAAGTTTCCCGTGTGTTCAATGGAATAGCTAAAGCCTTCTTCCTAAAATCCTATGCGAACTCTTGCACACTTTTTCCTTTACCCCACCTTAATTACTACCATTCTATTACAAACTTTTGCATATATCCTAAAGGATATAACTACTTTCTACGAGCTTTAATAAACTTAGACCATGAAGAGATAATTTTTCCGTTATGCTTTAAATCTGACTGTGTTTTACTTTCCCATCAAATCAAACTTGTTCCCTCCATTCTAAGTGTAGCTAATTGAATTTTCACAAAATCATCAACAATATTCTGAATTCTACAATAAAATTCAAGTTGTTTAATCGAATTATCTAACTTTTTAGGTTTCAATTCACCATCATATTTCGACAATTCAAACTTAACATCAAGCTTCAAAAAAGGAGATTTCTTATGTTTCTTCTTTGATTCGGAATATGAACTTGAATCATCAGAAGAATAAGAAGATGAAGATGGAGGAGAAGGAGGCTCATTACCATCAATTTTCTTCTTGCCCTTTTTCAAGCCTTTAGAAGGTGAAGATGGAGAAGGAGGAGATTGTTACTATCATCTTTTTCCTTACCCTTTTTCTCTTTCTTACCTTTTGAAGACGAGGCTGCATCTTTGGTCTTCTTGTCTTCATAAAGTTCTAAAATCATTCTTTACATATTAAGGAACATCTGCTGAAACTGCTCCTCTCTCTTTGTATCGAGAGCTTCTCCTTCATTTGAACCTGCCATCTTTTGTGAGACTTTCCTCTTTCCAATCTCTGGATTGGCCTCTTCAAGTTTCCCTTCTCCGCATCGTGACCTAGATCTAGTCAACATTCACATTGATAAATATCTTGCTTAAACATGATCAACCTGCTCTGATACCAAAATATGATTTGAAATTGACATGATTGAATATTTGCACAACTTAACCAACATAGAAAATTTTTGATGGAGTTCGTCACTCCTGGACTACGTCTCTGGGTCTGCTTCCAAGTGGGCGTCTGTTTTATTAGGAAATGATCCAAAGAGTTTTTTACATGAAAAATCACCAACTTAACTATGCACATACGCACTGCTAGTTATTGTAAAATGAAATCCCTTAGTCTCAGCTTTACAATGCCTATCTTTGTTCTGAAAAAGGCCTAAGAACGACCAAGATACACTCAAATGAATATATGAAGGCATATACAAATCTCTGTGCAAAGTCTCTCTAATCACCTCCAACTGCACTGGTGTACTGGTTAAGGTTTTATAATGCCTCGAGCACGTTCCAAGATCGAATCTCCCAGGCTATACAGAGAAGGTGGTTTCATTAGGTGAACAAACTTTTGTTTCGGTGCAATAAGGTGTTAGCACTAAGCACATTAGGTAAGTTTTAAGGTTAAATTGGTTTTATGGTGTTATATAGACTTTACACATTGCACATTTGTTATAACTATACAATTGAATTAATATGGTGCATCCCAACAAAAAGCCATATGTATTTAATACTTTCTAACATGGTGCATATAAATCTTGGCGCATTAACCATTACCACATGGCATCTATTGTTGACATCTATTGTGATGTGCTCCCGACGGTTTAGGCTTTCGGTAACATGATCCAGTGGTTGGCAGTCAAATGTTAGCATTCCTGTGGCACATTAGAGTTGGACTGACTGTTATGAACTCCCAGTGGTCAATACCCATGCAGTCCCATGGCACCTAACCCTCGCACTGTTGCCTGTGACGTGTGCTAACCACTCCAATGTGGCATGTATCTCTTCCACTCCGTTTGGATAATCCATGACATATGCGTTGTACCCTTTCCGCACTGTTGGAATGCCACCTCCTTGCCACGTTCCACATTGTGTCATGTTATATGGTTTGAAACATTATAAAGGCATGGTATATAGTTTCAGTTTTAAACCATAGGTTTAATACATTAACAATCTCCGCTATGCACCATTAGAACTCTGCCATCAAACTTGAATAATGCACCCACCATGAATTTTGATCCATTTTTGTTATATAGTTTTTAAACTATATGAACCTTTGACCATTGAACTTTGTAATATATGTTTCTTATATGGTTTTTTGAAACCATACCATATGTGCACCCACCATATGGTTTAAGTTTGAATAGTCTAATGTATGCCTTCATGTATGGTTTTTGAAAACCATAATATTAAAATGCACCCTCATAGTATTAGGATAACACAAAATATACCATGTAGTCTTGAAAACCAATCACAACCCAAAATCTCACCATGCACCTGTAACATCAGACCTTGAACCTACACTTATAGACTTTGATGGATGATTTCTCATTCATCCAGAGAGCAAATGCAAAACTGAAAGTAGTGCTGGATTCTATGTGATGGGATCCACAACTTGGTGCCATTTCTGAAGACAACTGAGACCTTAAGACTTAGAGAAACTGGAGAATCCTCCTGGATCAAATAAACAGGGAATCCCTAGGTCTACTGACTCCTCCCTTCAACTAACTAATAACAATTGACCAAGTTCATGTATTCCTTAGACTTGCAACCTCCACTCTCTCTAGCCATCGCAAACAAATCCATATACTCGAGGGATTCTAGAGGTCTCACCTCCACCCTCGTAGCATGAAACATAGTGGATCTGCCCTATTAAGGGAATCTAGAACCCACTTCCACACAATGGTTCCACCCAATTAAGGGAATCGAGAACCCACTACCACACAGCGGTTCCACCCAATTAAGGGAAGCTAGAACCCACTATTAAATGAAATGCAATGGTGTTATGAAGAATTTGGTATCTACGGATAAATACTAATTCCTTAAATAAGTAGCCATATCTAGAATAATAGTTTAAAACACTTTAACCTTTTTCTATAAACAATAGATAATACAAAGAGAATGAGAGGACCTACTTGTACTTTCACTTTCCTCTTGTCTCCTTTTTATCGGTCCTGTCACTTTTTCCCATACTTAACATGCTTGAGAAGTACCTATAAACATCAACAGAAGACAAAGAGCCAATCAAAGAAAAATATCTATTGATTACAAGTAAATGGAATCAAATACATTCACACATATAAGCATCATATATCAAGATAAGCATATGGAAAAAGGTGTAAATACTTTATTGAATAGCACGAAGAATTACAACCATGAAGCCTGATTTGAAGTCACTCCTCTAGCTTTGGTTCCATCCACATCACATCATAAGCATGACATTTTGGTAGAATAACGACACTTACAATGGTCTCAATTCTCAAACTAACATTATCTCCTTACAATTCATCAAAGTCCAACCCCTGATCACTTAGATGAGTGCTCAATTTATAGGAAGATGGAGGAGGTTTTGTCATCAATGAGGGTATTGAATGGCCTTCCATACTTATAATTAGTTCCATGGAGGAAGGGATGAGAGGATAAGAGGTATCTTAACTCATTCCTCATCCATTTTCGAGCTCATTGGAGATGATAAGTGTGGGAAACTTCTAGAAGGCTCTAGAAGATAAGAATATTTCCCAAACCCTATGTGAATTTCGCTAAAACTCACCCAACGCAGGTCAAAGAGGGCCTAAGTGCTTTGCAGAGAACCCTAGCATGGACTTAACTGCTCTGTAGTGCACCCTTGCATGGGCCTCCCTACGCTGGTCCCTATAGAGGTGATTTCAGGATGTCCTCAGGCCATGAAACTGTCTGGGAAGGAGGCATTCAAAAGGTTGACTTGTTTAGGGCATGTAGTAACTGAAATTAGGGTTTGATGAGCCCTAAAACGCTGATCTGGATGATGGGAGTAATGTTCCCAAATGGATCTGTAACAACTGCCCCCTAAAACATGAAGTCGAAAATGTAAATGTCGAATGAAATTCTTTACGATGTGATGAGGAGGTTCTGAAGTGGATGGTGACCTGCATCAATTACAATACATAATCTCATGATATTTTGAATTTTTCATGAATTGCTGAGGGAAGGCATCCCCATGCTCAACATATAAACTTTTCATTATATGTACATAGATAGTCGTCTACAGATATAGACCCATGGAAGGATGACCATCAGTGTAAGGCCATTGTACATATGATTTAGTACTCCTAAAATTGCAGCCCGGATGGATGAAAATAGATCCGAGGTCTTCTATCTCGTTCAATTGTTCGCTCAAGTACGAGTCTAACCATGTGAATATGTGATCTGAAGTCGAACATGGGAAGACACCGTCTGATTACCAGCCAATGATGTAAGCTGTTAATAGATGCGAGAGAAATCACCGATAATGATAATGATCCTCAAGGTACTGTAGTACATTCTGCATGGTGTGAATGTATGTTTTGATGTCGAACACCATACAAAGTCTTTCGGTCGAAGGCCAGTGATGTCAACCTATCGTTGGAAGCAAGAAACCTGCGATTGATGTATGCAAGCCTCAAGGTACTGGAAGGGTGTTTCTAAGTCAAATTCTTGGATAATGAGCTGATTTCAACAAGAAGTGACTTGTCACAGGAGGGCCTTGATGTATCCCACATCAACGACATGAAACGAGTGAATGATTTTGGAGACAAAATTTGACTGATGACACAAGGTTCAGGAATGGCGGTCATGAAAATGAAGGTTTATGAGTATTGCAAAGGATGAATTTTAAATGAGTGGATTCACTTGAACATGTCGGTGACATTAAATGAATTGGAAGCATTGACCCAAAACAAAAATTAATGGATGGTATGATAGACCAAGGTATGATGACCATCAAGCAGATAACCCAACCCATATAGTCACAATGATGAAGTGAAAGTGTTATGTTCAAGAGCGACCTGCTGCCATAAAGTGGTTTACCCTTTTGCCATTTTCCCTAGTCATTGCTGACCAATACCTCTTTATTTTTATCAAGCTTAAGGAGGATAACATATGCTTGTTGTATAATTTCACCCTTCGGGTGAATCCATCACTATGTGATGTTTTAATGAGTCTAGCGAAGGTGAAACTTGATCTTGTCATGATGGACAAGTTTGTCACTATTTGATGTTTTAACGAGTTTAACGAGAATGATAAATCAGTCCTTTTCATGTTTAGAGAGTTTGAAAAGGGACAAAAATAAAACTTCACAAGTTCTTTTTCGTAGATTTGTCTCTCAAGTCCAAAAAAGCGTAAAAGAATACAAGAGAGAACCTATTGACCATGTTCAGTCAATGTATTCCTTTTTCGTAAATAATCTATCTTGGTCCGGAAAAGGGTTAAAATTATACTGAGTAGATGTCATTTCCAATCCATTAACGAGCTGAAAAGGAAAAGCGCTTAACAATCTTTTCATATTTCGAGAGTCTAAAAAGAGCTTAAAGAGGACTCCACTTTGAGGAACGAGTGGTGTCTAGGATAGCGACTGGTTTTGGTGATGTTGGAACTTCTCAAAACATGTTGATTTATGTGGAGAGGCTGGCTAGTAAGACCACTCATTGCAACTGTTCTTCAAAAAGGGAAAAACCAACCAAGTGAAAGCTTATGATCGACCAAGCAGATAGAGACGATGGAAGGAGAAAAAAAAGGCTCATATGACAGAAGAGCCTCATAGAATGACAATCACGAGGGTTAAAATGGAGATGTGTTCATTTTTACACAAGCTTGAACCATAGGGAACTATGCTTGGATTCAGTTTCATGTTTACATAAGCTAGACACGAAATAACTATGCTTGGATTCAGTTTCATTTTTACACAAACTGGGTTCATTTTTACACAAGATTGAACCATGATAAAACTATGCTTGATATTGGTTTACATGCCCCTAGAATGATGAATCGATTCTAGGTGCATGCCCCCCAAGCTTCATTACATTCACCTAAGTAGACTACTCGCGGCTATCAGGTGGATGGAATGAAAGTTCATTTATGAGATCAAGTGAAAGACTCGGCTAGGATGAACTTTGCTTTAGGGGATATTATTTCATTTTTAAATGAGCTTGACACAAGACAAGGAACTCTGCTCAGATTCCTTGTTTCATTTTTTAATAATCTTGACACAAGACAAGGAATTATGCTCTGGGACCTGTTTTAGTTTTTTAATGAGGTTAACACAGTAAAAGAAATATCATCATATTCCTTGTTTCATTTTTTAACGAGCTTGACACAAGACAAGGAACTATGCTCAACTTCCTTGTTTCATTTTTTAATGAGGTTGACATAAGACAAGGAACTCTCCCGTATCCCTTGTTTCATTTTTTAACATGGTCGACACAAGACAAGGAACTCTGCTCATACCGTTTGTTTCATTGTTTACCGAGGTTGACACAAGATTGAGAGCTATCCTCATATTCCTTGATCACGACCCATAAGAGGTCATGACTTCCAAGAGGTTCATATCAGATGGGAGAACAATGCACTGGAAGGGATTTGTAGCAAGGAATCCATTAGAGAGATCTGGTTCCAATGCCCCTAGTACATAATGTACAACATCATGGAATTGATCGTCCGTTGATGTAGGCATGGAATTTGTTGCCACATAATTGACCCATGGCGCATGTTGGGCAGTAGATCCCCCCATAGCATGTTTTTGGGCTTAAATCCCAAGTTTTGGTCAATGTAATGTAAAGACCCCGCGAAATGTAGGCGCGGAGCGCGAGTGTCTAAGGTTGTCCGCCCTAAAATAATGTAATTTAATGTAAAGTGTGTTGGCCTACCCATGGTCCGCGAACCATGGGATTATATAAATAGATCAAGGCTCTAAGTGTAAAGATTGTTTTGAGTGTTTTAGCAAGTTATAGATAGATGCGAAGGCATGGTTAGAAGGTAGAAGTGGATTTGAAGGTAGTGGGTCGAAGTAGTAGGTAGAGGCTTTGCAGCTGAGTGCACAGAGGCCTAGTAGAGTCCACAGCTGAGTGCACGGACCCCTGCAGCTGAGTGCACAGGGTGGAGTCAGGTTTGTAACTGAACTTGAGTATTAATAAAGATAAGATTGATTCAGAATATCGTGCGTCGGTTTGTAGATCTGTATTTCTATATTCTGGTTATCTTTATGCATCTATATTGTTTTCGAGTACACGCGCTTATCTGAAAGTTGAATAAGTAATAAGAATATTGGGCCCACACAAACTAAGTTAAGCACTAATATAATAGCACATTAAAGATCAGATTGGAATAATAATGTATGTACAAAGGTGCGCATGGGTTGCGAAGGATAGAAAGCTGCGCGGAGCAGCGCCGCGCGTAGGTTAGGATCGCGAACCTCCAGAACCTTCATCAAGACATCCCTAGGGTGCGAAAACCTGGTTCCAACACCCTCCCATACTACTTCTGGTGAGACCTCAGTTCGCGCTCTGTGGACTATTGCCGAAAGGGCCAGTAGTACCGGGATTTGCTTGGCTAAACTCACTGGTGAACCTGGGTTAGGCCCCATGTAGCCAACAAATGGTTCCATTGTCGGGATCGGGATCTGCCTAAGGGATGTCTGATGTCGTGCCACTGGAACCCAACAAAGAAGGAAATTGAAGAGTGGTTGGACAAGAAGATTCACGAGTTCACGACACAGGAAAATAGAACTCTGTAGGTATCTGAGAAAAGGTGGTTGGATTGCTACGTGTATATAGAAATCCATGAGATTTTCTTTGCATCCTTTCCTTCTGAACTGTATGAGTGGATTACGAGGTTAGCCGACAGCCAGGGTAGGTGTAGGCTTGACCAACGGATAGTGTGGACTCCAGAATTAGTGCGTAGACTAGAGCCATCAGAAGATAAGATCGCGCGAGCTATGGACCATTGGCTCGACCAGATAATAATGGGATTTATCACTAAGTTTGCAGTGGACGCGACTGTGAGCTACAGCGAGGCAGAACGAAGTTTTCTCAAGGGACTGCGAGGTAAGTATATTAAATCTTTGAATACCTGGATTAAGATGCTATTATGTGAAAAACAGGTTATGCGAATACATTAATGGTTGGGACGATGCAGAGTGGAAAGATCTACAAAGGTAGCAGGGAATTAGCAAATAGACCGTTAATTTCACCTTCGTGAGAAAGTGAGGAAGAGCTCGCTTAGGTTTCTTCAAGAAGTGTGGTTAGCTTGATAAGGCAACACATTTTGCAGTTACCATCTCCGCCCCTGCCACCACCCGCTTCACCTCCCTCACCTCCATCTCCACCCACTCCACCTCCACTAACCCCTCAGTTCAGCAAGGCAAGCGTGATCAAGCTACCAATATTCAGAGGAGTAGGGAATGAGGATCCGGACCAGTTTTGGTGGTCATGGATGACAACATTAAGAAGGCTACATTGGTGAGCACACTGCAGTACGCGTGTTGACATGGTATATCAAGCACTCTAATGACCACCAAAACGTAGGGATAACAGAGATCCAGAATGCTTGAACAGAGTAGTCGGCCGAAATCAGAGACACAGTCAATCATTGAGATAAAAAGAGATCGCGATGCTTCCAGGTGAGACCCTTGGGATCTAGATCAGTGGCTAAAGAGTACGATCCACGAGGCTAATATGATGCTTGTTAGAGCCTAAATTTTCCTCAGGCTGAAAAGGTAAGATTCTAGGTCCACATTAAACCACGCTTAGCCTCGTAGCTAGCACTACGAGGATAGGAGAGGGTTTTCTCTGGGACACTCTCAACAAAAGATAATCAGATGGGGCTTGAGATGACCAATTTAACAACTAATCTTAGGCTAGATATGAAGTGCAAGGATTGATTTGAGTTTTTGGGGGATTTTTGTTAGAAAAAGAGAAAGGCAATTTTGGGTCCGAGGATGAGGCCAAATTTTTGCAGAGTTCTGGTTGGGGCAAGGTAGGTAATCGTTTTGATACTTTAGATTGAATGAATGGATGGATCAGACTGGTGAGGAGCCAAGGAGGGTAAGAGAGTCTCAAGGGTCCTCCTCAAACAGATGAAAACATGTAAAATTAAACAAAATTTCAAGGCAGAGCATAACAGTCCAATGGATTCTACCTTAATCACTCATTTGCTTAATTTCAGAAGAAAAGAGAAGTGAAAATGATACACATAAACATCAATGAACTTACAATTACATAGAGAAAAACACCATCAAAACACAGAGCCACATGGATCCCAACAAGTGCTGCAAAGCCCTGGTCTTTCCTTAGCCAAAAATGCAGAGATAGAATGTACAATGATGTGCCAAGCAATCCCAAGTGTCCAACCCTGAAAATGACTCAGAAAATAAATGATATAGACTAGCTCAACCATTCCCATGCCTCTAGGGGTCGAGCTCATCATTCTAAGAGCTGTTTCAACCAATTCTAAACAAAGCACTGAAATCTAGGCAATCAAACAACTTGCCTTTATATGCTAGGAAACTGATTCATTCATCTAATTTTCACTTTTTAGTGAATGAATCCTCTAGAACAAGTAAAAATGGGCCAATAATACATCATTGTCCTCAAGTTACATCAAGATAGATCAATAGTTACATCAAAAAGCAAAACTAGTCAAAACTGGGCGAATTTCTGAGCTATACAGTGAAAAATTAAGCCAAAAATCCTCTATGTGCCGCGCCTGATTCTCTATGCATTGCGCCACTTTGGAGCTGAATTTGGGGCCCTTCCTGGAGTCCCAATTGACCTCATGATAGCTCGTTGGAAAGCCATGCCTATCTACTTTCCAACCCAAGTGGAATTTCTAGATTTGGATGTCATTTGCCCCTCCAAAACTTCAATCTCCCAAGACTGCTTCATGTGGGTGCAAAAGGTGGCAGAAAGGTCATTTTTAGGGTGTTTTTGACCCTTTAGGCAACCTAGAACTTGATGAAATCCTTAGGTAATCCATAAGCATGCATAAATTTTGATGAAAAATCCAAAAATGTATAGTTTTCCTCCAGTGGATCTCCCAATTATAAGCGCGCAGCAAATGGCGCTACGCATTGGCCAGGAAAACCTGTTTTGAAGCCCATAACTTCAAAATTCACAACATTTTCTCCAAATTTGCTGAAATTTGGATCGAAGGTCCATCATCAAGTATCATGCTCAGCCAAATAAACTTCGGCCAAGATTTGGAGCCTATCATGCCTTTTGCGTCATTTTAGTGCCCTCCTTAGTCTTGCTTTCAGGATTTTGATCCTTGCTTTGCAAACATGAGTTCGTGCCCAATAATGATTTTTCATGTGCCTGAGCATGTCCTTGTCCTTGTTTTCCTTCGCCAACATCTTCTCTAAGTGGATGTTGATCCTCTGAAGCCAAGATTCTTGATCATCATTGATCTCTTGCTCAAGCAAAGTGAGCTGCACCCTCCTCCTTTGGCCAGCTTGACGGTTCTTCCGAATGTTTTGCAACTCCATGACTGTATGCTGATCCTCTAATTGCTTGTTTCGCTGCTTCAAATAGTTTATGACCCATTGAGCTCTCTACAATTTATCAATCAATACATCTATCTCAGCTTTCTTCTCCTGAATAATCTCCCTCAACTTTAAGCTAGGAGAGCTCATATCGTCATCAATGAGGATGAAATCAGTGTCTTGGCCTCTTGAAGGGCCCTCATCATGCATAGGCTTCTTGCCTCTGCCCTGTACCTGTACCTATGCTGCTGATGGCGGCAACGAGATCCCTTCCACCCCAGGTGGAGATAGTACCCGTCGGGCTGCTACAAACAATCCCCTCATGCCTCTCTAATAGGTGACATAAGTCGGAACACTAGTAGTCTCTACCTCCCGTCCTCCATGCTAATGTGAAGGTTCACTTGCATCAAGGAAAACCTCCTGATGAGCTGCTGAAACTATGAAGAACTCATGGGAAATGAAGTCTTCCCATGTGATACCCTGCAGGCCAAGATGATGTACAACAATGATCTTGATGAGTGCATAGTGGTAAATGCTGTTGTACTGCTGTTCAGGAGTCTTCTTCTGAACAAGAGTAGTCATCCTCTTGATGTTTCGGCACATGAAATATGGAATGTTCATCAACCTCACTCTCGTGAAATGCATCAATAACCTGATATGGTATGCATAGAAGCGTGAGAAGCGGCCTTCACAACTGAAGTATCTGATAATGAGTCTCATCAATGGCGCATAGGATTCCTTCAGAAACCAGGATGGGAATCCTCTGCTCAGCTGCCTCAAATAACTAGGCTTGATGTAAGGTTCATAATATGCTCTATCTAGCTGCTGTCTCTTGTTCCACTCTTTGCCTATATTCGGTATCCCGGTGGCCTGAGAGATGGTTTCTAGTGTCAAGGTGAAGTTTACTCCAGCAAAAGTAACATGACCATCATGCAGATGTAAAATGAACAACCACACTAACTCCGGATGATGTTGGATCTGAGCAATCATCTCACAATACTGAAAGCATGGCTGTTGCTGAAAGCATGTCATTGCAAGCGGGAAGGCCTGCAATTGAGTCAAGGAAGTGGGCTCTTCTCTAACATGATTGCCACCCTTATGAGGCCTTCTCGACACATTAGGCTCAGTAGTTGAGTCACTGTTGTGCTCATATTCTTGCTCATATGATGAATCTGTCTCTGTCATGGTGCTGCAATGTGTATAACAAGTAGGTGTTTGGTTTTGGTTTGAAAATGATGAATGAGTGTTTTGTTTTCAATGCCAAAGGTCCCAAAGGGAAATGAGTGACTGTAAGGAAAGAGTGGGAAAAGAAAAGGGACAGCGGATAAAGTGGACTGCCAAGTGAATTTGAAATACAATAACAGTCACTTGACTAAGTGTTAGGAATGTAGGGTTTGGGAATTTTTTACAAATGATATGGGGAAAGGGGTAATGATAAGAAATGGTAGTGTTAGGGATAGGAAAACAAAATGGGAGACAAGTGATATGAATGCTTTTAGAATGTAAGGGAAAAGGAGAGGGACTGTATAATGATGTGACAATGAGTATTCAGCATGAAAATGATTTTTTAAAACACCATTTGAAACCTTAAGGAGCAACTTCAACAAAAGGATAGGTTTTATGTTTTTGCCATTCAAACCTTATATTATTCTCTTAGAGTCATAGCAAACACCATTTAATAGCAATGGCAAAGGCTCACACACTTACTTGGATCATAGAAGGGTGAGTCAATTTGAAAAATTTGGAAGTGGTGATGAAATTCCAGGTGGCAGCTCTGTGCGCTGCGCGCACAACCCAATCCGCCGCGACCCCTATGTGAGCCATGCACGTTGAAAATAACATTGCGAATGGTGGCTATATGCGCCGCGACCTCCACCCATTGCGCCGCAACCTCCCGGTGCGCCGCGACCTCCACCGAATGCGCCGCGCAACAGATACAACACAGAGTCGGCCTCTAAAACCCTATTTTCGATCCTCCACAATCTAACTTAACTTCTTGCTGTCTCCTTGTGTGCAAATGAATAGCTTGGACACCAAAACATCTGGGAAATCTGTGCTTTATTTGGACGTTTGGAGGTCGTCCTGGAAATTTTCGGGCCAATGGCTATATGCGCCGCGCGCAAAACCCAGTGCGCCGCGCTGTCTATGTGCGCCGTGCAAGTTCAAATTTGCACGATGGGCAGCGGCTCTATGCGCCGTGACCTCCCAATGTGCTGCGACCAGTATTTCACCCACGGTTGGTTCTTCAAACCTCTGCTTTCACTCCTTCACGATTTGACTCGGCGTCTTTGGCATATCAATGAGTTTTTCAAACACCAAAAATATCTTATATGCCCAATGACTTTGATTTTAAATTTCAAATAACCCACTTTGTAATGTTTTGAATTTGGCACTTTTCACTTTTAATACAAACTCTGTTTTTGTTGTTTCCTTTGATTTTTGACTGAAATGATGAAACTCTTGGCAATTTTTTGCAAGGATAGCTGACATGGAATTTGGCAAAGGCGACCAGGGCTACGCCTGAAGAACTGTAGAACTTGAAAAACCTTCAAAACTACATATTTATTACAAAAAAAATAGTTTTAACGATTTCTTCTTCAGAATAGAGTTTTGAAGAAGAATCATTCTCAACATTATTGATGATGAAAATTGTGGAAAAAATCTTATTATGAACATCTTCATGGCCTGCTGGCATTATTGGACAATTTGAAGACAAAGTTTGCGAAACCCTAGACCTAATGACTGACATGACTCTTGGCTGACCAAAAGACTACCCATAATGACTGTAAAATTGATTTGATGACCTTTGATGATTAGACACAAACCAACAGTGACATGAGGGAAATTTAAGAAACAAGACCCATCCGTCAGAACATCAATGCTCCTAGCGAAATGTAGCTGAATGGACTGAATGGGACACCTAAAAATGAAATGCAACAAAGAGGCTTTGATCTCTGATGGAGGGCTGAACAGACTAACTCTAACATTGGATCCAATGGGGATGGTAGCTCCTTGGAGGTGCCAAGAACTACAGATTTCTGGGAGAGTAGGCAGTGCCTTCATCCATTGGGCTATGGAGTCCATTATTTCGAGAAATCCACACAAGACTTTCGACTCAATTTATTTACTGAAACTTGACTCAAACTGACTCAATTTTGAACCTAAAATGACTCAAAGACTGACTTGACAAACTCAAACCAAACTGAAATCATCCTTCAGAATTATAGCCTTCACTTCGGGCCCCAAACTGAAGAAAATATCACAACACACTCTTACAATGAAACTGAAATGAAAATGGTATATACAATGACAATGTAAGCAACAGAAAATTTCTCAGAAATGATACCGCTTGAGCAGCCGACCATTGATCGGCCCTCCGGGACATTCTTCCCCGTTCATCTCCTTCATAAGAAAAGCATTCTGACCACGATATGCAACAATTTTGAAGGGACCTTTCCAGAGATTTTCGAAATTATTGTGCTTACCCTTTTCCTCATTCCTTGCATCCCATTTCAACACCACTTCCTCCAATTGGAATTTGTCCGCCTTTGCTTTTCTGTCATAGATTTTCTTAATCCTCTCCTGCAACTTTGATGTATTTTGGAAAACTTCTTCTCTTGTCTGCTACAAATGGACCATTTGATTTAGTCTTCACTGCCGGCTTCCTGAAAAAGTTTGACTACCGGGGTTGCTAGAGAGGTAGGAAGCACTGTATCAATGCCATAAACAAGCTCAAAGGGAGACATACCAATGGATTTCTTTTGATTGACTTGATCTGCCCAAAGTGCATTAACCAACTTATTATGCCAACTCTTCTTGTTTATTTCCAGCAACTTTTTAATGATGTTGACTAAAGATTTATTAGAAGACTCCGCCAACCCATTGCCTTACAGATGATAGGCAATTGAGTGACCCAAAATGATTTTATACTTGTTACAAAATTCAATCATCTTCTTTGATTTGAAAGCTGCTGCGTTATCAGTGATTAAATTATTCGGGCAACCAAAACGAGACAAGATGTTATTCTCCAGGAATGAAATATTTACCGCATCTGTAGCTTGTCTGGTGGGAATTGCTTCGATCCATTTTGTGAAATAATCTGTTGTCGTGAGAATCCACCGATGCTGACCGGAAGAAGTGGGATGAATTTCACCAATGAAATCCAACCCCCACTACTGAAAAGTGGCACTCACCTCAATGGGATTAAGGGGAAAAGGCTGTAATTTCTGTCTTCCTTAAAAAATCTGACATTTATGACAGCGCTTGACAACCTTATATACATCAGTAAACAATGTCGGCCAATAGTACCCCACTCTTAGAATTTTATTCGCCGTTGTTTTCCAAAAAGGTGACCGCCACAATCTCCTTTGTGGAAATCCTCCATGACTTTCTTTGCTTCTTCTTCCACCAAACAATTCAACAGAACGCCACCGGGATCTTTCCAATAAAGTGCAGAATTTAGAATACAAAATTTTACAACCTTTAATTTGAGAGTTCTGCTTTTGTTTCTAGTCATGCCGGGTGGTGGTGACAAATTCTGCAGCACATATATGATATCTGAATACCACGGGGAAAGAACAAACATTTCGGATACCTGAATTGATGATCCTTCTTCATTCCCATTGGACATAATAACGATCAGATTTATGTCTAAGGCGTGCATGTTTGATTCAACCATTAACTTTGCCAATCCATGTCCTTTAACAAGCTTGGTGGGCTTTATCTCCACATCGTACTCCAACAAAATTGCAATCCACTTGCCTCGTCTTCCTTCCGGATCTGTCTGCACTAAAACATCCTTGACAGTAGCGTTAGGAACATAAGCCAAAGTATGAGAATGCAAAATATATACCTGAAGATCTTTCAATGCTTTTACAAGTGTAGGGGCTTGCTTTTCAATGATGTTGTACTTCAAGGCTGCATCTCTTATTGTTCAGCTGAAAAAAGCAATTGGTCTTTCGTGCTCATCTCTTTTCTGCATTAATACAACTGCCATTGTATGCTCCGAAGCAAAAGAAAACAATATAAAATCCTGAGTGTAGTCCAGGCTAATTAGAACCGGAGCTGAAGAAAGAGCCAATTTGACTAAATTGAAACATTTTACAGCCTCTTCCGTCCACTTCACTTGGATGTCCTTCTTAAGCATGTTTGTAATTTCTCTAAAGTGTTCAACAAGATTAGGTACAAAACGACGTAAAAAATTCATCTTACCATTAAAAGATTGAATTTCCTCTTGTTCCAGGGAAGGTCAATTTGCTGAATCGCTTCTACACATGCTGGATCAATACGAATGCCATCTTTTGAGATAATGTGCCCAAGTAGTTTGCCCTCATCCATTGCAAACAAGCTCTTTTTCGGATTCAGTGACACACCATATTTTCTGCACTTTTGAAAGACAATTTTCAGATGATACATGTGTTCTTCATCTAATTTGGAAAACACGGTCAGATCATCAAGGTACACAACCAAAAATACATCCTTCTCATTTGCGAAAGCCAAGTCCATTGCCCGCTGAAATGTGGCACCCGCGTTCTTCAAACTGGAAGGCATTTTAGCGTAATGAAAAGTTCCCCACGGAGTGGTGAATGCTGTTTTGTCTCGATCATCTTTATGGACCAAAATTTGGTTATATCCATAATAACCATCGAGTAGTGACATACGAGATGATCCAACTACTCGCTGAAGTATATGATCCATTTTGGGCAATGGATAATTATCCTTCAATGAAACTTTATTGAGATTCCTAAAATCAATGCACAAGCGAATCTCACCTGTCTTCTTTCGTACGGGCACCAAATTAGAGATCCAATCAGAAAGTTGGACGGGAACAATGATTCCTGATTTGTACAACCTGTTTATCTCCTTCTCAATTGATGGTAGCAATTTAGGATTTAGCCTTCTCAACTTCTGTCTGAAAGGTTTCTGATTAGGCTTAATGGGAATAGTGTGCTGAATTATATTGGTATCATATGTCTTCAAGTCAGAATAATCCCAAGCAAACACATCAGCAAAAGATGACAAAAAACTGATATATTTGGCTTCTACCTTGTGTGGCAATGCTTTGGACAGTTTTACCATTTTTGTATTTGCAGCTGTTTCGATATTGACCTCTTCAACACCCTTTTCTGTTGGCTGCAATGTTGATTTGTGGGCTACGTCACCTTGATCAAATAGTTCTTCTAAAGGTATCAAGCCTTTAGGAATAATGTTATCCTTTAGCTGCAACACTTCCATTTGATTGATCTGCACATCATCTTCACCATCATTGTGTTCTACATCAATTGAGGTATCTTTGAACTTACCTTTGTTTTGCAGAAAATCATCAATCTCCTCATCGTCTTGGAAAACTTGCCAATATCTCTGATTGTCCGGGACAGTCGGATGATGCTTGACATGGATTTCGAATTTATTACTGGAGTTCATTGGAATCTTCAAACTACTTGCTGCCTTGGCAAGTGCATCTGCAATGCCATTTTGAATACGAGGCACACACGTTAAGGTATAATCTGAAAACATTTTCAGGATATCTAGGACTTCATTTCGGTAAGCCCGCATCGAAGGGTGCTTAGCTTGATATTCGCCTTTAACTTGCTTAATCACCAATTCAGAGTCGCCATATACTACAATCTTCTTGGCATTTAGCTTTATTAAAATTTTTAGGCCAGCAATCAAAGCTTCGTACTCAGCCTCATTGTTCGAACAATCAAAAGCTAACTTGTAAGAACATACCCGCACATTACTGGGCACTTTGTTCGGAGCGGAGAAAGGACTGCGTACCCAAATACCAATTCCAACACCATCATTTCCCACTGCACCATCGAAATCCATGGTCCACAGACCCTCTTCATCTTCTTCTAAATGCTGAAATTCTGCTGGCTCTGTTTTTCCTGCTTGTTGTCCATTATCTTCAGCTGATTGCTCAACGATGTTTTGCTGTTCTTGTCCTTCTTTCTTCAAAACCTCTATGAAATTCTTAGTTATTTCTGGAATCCTTTCTACTTCAACTAACTAACTATCTATATCATTGAAACTATCTGAATACAAAACAAAATACTCTAGATTTGTATGTACATAATTAATCGAATGATTAATCGGTTTCTCCTTGCTTGTAATCATGTATTTCATTTTTTGTTCCCGGTACAATTTTCTCATTTGGCCAAACACAGGAATCGTTGCATACGAGAAATCTAGTTGTAATGTCCCTTTCAATTTCGCTCCCCAAGACCTGGAAAGAAGCATACCTGGGAGGAATGTCTGCCACAACAATATCCATCAAAACATTCTTCGTTGGGATTTGATCCAGACTTACAACCAAGTCTTTGATGAGCCCAATACATCTTAATCTGTTGGAATCAAACGAATAAAGATCACGGTATTTCCTAGTGATGTCCAGACCCAACTTCTCCATGATAGCTTTCGGCATAAGATTGTGGGAAGCTCCAGAATCAAACATAGCATTATGTAACACAAAATCATGCAACCTTAAACTGATATAAAAAGGTGGGACATCACTATCTGGAGACTCACCATTCAATGCTGATCCAAAAATCAATTCAGGTTGATCATCTTCGACATTCACCATATCAAACATTGGATCAAAATTCAAAATTTTAGAAACTTGCCCTCTATAACTGTTGTTCCTCATTATTTCAGTCAAGGGAATGGATACCTTCAATTTAGAAATTTCATTTTCTAAACTAAAAGCTGAAATCTTTTATACCTATTTGGCTAGGACATCTTTCTTTTCCTTTTCCTTTGATACAATTGGCTGATTTGATTTTTCTGCTGATGGTGATTTGCTGATATTAGGATCAACTGCCTCTTTCCCTTTCTTTTGTACAACAGGTGAATCACTCTTTGATGCTGCAACTTCCTTCCTCTTTTGAATTGGGTTAACAGGCACATCTCTGTTTCTAAGTGAATATTGCCACTGATGGGCGGACAAAGCATTCATATAACCTCTTTGGTACTCATCTGATTCTTCTTCCAAAACTGTGTCATTTGCTAGAATGAAATCTGCATCTTTGTGTACAGCTGAACTTTTTGCATACTCCTCCTCTTCAGTAATATAAATAGGCAAATCATCTGGAGTAAAGAAGTGATTTTCTTCCCCTGTCACATTCTCTTCCTCATCGGATTCCGGTCCGTGTACAAAATTTTGCTGCAGAGGTGGCTGTACTGGCTGCTATGTTGTCTGATCTTGGGCTCGCTGCTCTCTTTGTTTGATTCTATATTTTGGCTGCTGTTGGCCATGGAAGTTAGGATTTCTAACTTGTGGCTCATGTTTATCAAGTTTCACCCTTTCAAACATCTGCTCCACCTTCCAAAGTAATTGATCTGTCGAAGATGACTCTTCTTTTATTGTGACCTTCTTTTCTGCTCTTGCTCTAGCCCTCTTGGCCAGGAGATTTGCTTCAATGCTGACCGCGATCTTCTGCATGTATTCCATTGTGGCAGGCTCTCTCTCTCTTAGTTGATAAGCCATGTCAGCATCAAAACCATCCGAAAACTTCATCATGGCTAGCCCCACAGGTGGCCTTAGATGATCAGGAATTGCTTTGTACACTGAATTGAATCTACTACAGTAATCTTGAACGGACTCACCGACATTCCGCTTGATATGCTCATATTCATGAAGGATCTGAAGAGGATTTTTCTTGTTTTCCCAACGATCTAAGAATTGTCTTTGAAGATCGTCCAATGTAGCAATACTAGCAGCGGGAAAAGCTCTGAACCATTTCCTAACTTCACCACTAAATGTCTGTGCAAACAATCTCATTGTCACATTTTGTGCATCGATCTCATGAAGGTCACAGAAATCTGCCATTCTGTCCACATGTTGTTGAGCGGTAATGCTGTGAGGAGTGCCATCAAACAAAGGAATTTTTCTTTGATAATCAGTGGGCATATCATCTAAAACTTGAGGCAGCACGAGAGGTGCAAAATGAGTAGCCATCGCTCTTGGTGGATTCGGTCTGGGGGATGCTGGGGGAGTGTGTGCAGCCGATGTGTGAGGGGTATGAGGCAGGGTGTGTGGAGGAGAAGCAATTTTGGATGTAGAAGGTGTAGATGGAGGTGAATTTATTACAGAATTTTGATATGTGACAATAGGCTGCAGAGGGATAGTGGGAATGAAGGGCGGTTCGGTGGGAATCCTTGAGTTGAATGCAGTGACAGAAGATCCAAGGGTGGCAGATGCAGTTTCTAGGAAATCATCGATATTTGAAGCCTCAATTTCAGTCTGGAGCTATCTTAAAATAAAATTCTTAATGGCCTTATTGGATTTTTCAATGTCAAGAGCTGCAACAAAGTTCGGATTCAGGACTGTGGAACCAACAACACTTTCAGATTTGGTTTCAAACAATGATAACTCAAACATGACATGAACAGGATTTGAACATGGGAGTCTTAGAACTCTCTTGACGAAGAAGTCTTGAAATCAAATTGGGATTTTCGTAGACAGGGGGAGGATTTGGATCTGGATTAGCTCTGGTATATCTCCTTGAAGCCAGTGTGCTATTTTCAAACGATCAATTGGACATAAACAACTTTCTTAGCCTATCAAATCCTAAGCTTATCATCTATAGCTTAGAATCATCAAATGCACCGGGGTGGTTGTAGGTTAGATTTTCCGTTAATGAGACTAGACCGGAGATTGACTGAAGTAGCATTTATCTACTTGCGCTAATGCAAAGCAAAAGCGTTTTGAAGGCTACCTGGCTAATCTTCAGACTCCGTATGTAGTTTCAAAACGAGGAACACTAACAAATAATCAAATCATTTCCCCAATGGAGTCGCCACTATGTTAGAGCCTAGATTTACCTCAGGCTGAAAAGGTAAGATTCTAGGTCCACGTCAAACCACGCTCAGCCTCGTAGCTAGCCCTACGAGGACAGGAGAGGGCTCTCTCCGGGTCACTCTCAGCAAAATATAATCAGATGGGGCTTGAGATGACCAATTTAACAACTAATCTTAGGCTAGGTATGAAGTGCAAGGATTGATTTGAGTTTTTGTGGGATTTTTGTTGGAAAAAGAGAAAGGCAATTTTGGGTCCGGGGATGAGGCCAAATTTTTGCAGAGTTTTGGTTGGGGCAAGGTAGGCAATCGTTTTGATGCTTTATATTGAATGAATGGATGGATCAGACCGGTGAGGAGCCAAGGAGGGCAAGAGAGTCTCAAGAGTCCTCCTCAAACAGATGAAAACATGTAAAATTAAACAAAATTTCAAGGCAAAGCATAGCAGTCCAATGGATTCTACCTTAATCACTCATTTGCTTAATTTCAGAAGAAAAGAGAAGGAAAAATGATACACATAAACATCAATGAACTTACAATTACATAGAGAAAAACACCATCAAAACACAGAGCCACATGGATCCCAACAAGTGCTGCAAAACCCTGGTCTTTCCTTAGCCAAAATGCAGAGATAGAATGTACAATGATGTGCCAAGCAATCCCAAGTGTCCAACCGTAAAAATGACTCAGAAAATACATGATATAGACTAGCTCAACCCATTCCCATGCCTCTAGGGGTCGAGCTCATCATTCTAGGAGCTGTTTCAACCAATTCTAAACAAAACACTAAAATCTAGGCAATCAAACAACTTGCCTCTATATGCTAGGAAACTGATTCATTCATCTAATTTTCACTTTTTAGTGAATGAATCCTCTAGAAGAAGTAAAAATGGGCCAATATTACATCATGGTCCTCAAGTTACATCAAGATATATCAATAGTTACATAAAAAAAAAACTAGTCAAAACTGGGCGAATTTCTGAGCTGTACAGTGAAAAATAAGCCACAAATCCTCTATGTGCCGCGCCTGATTCTCTATGCATCGTGCCAATTTGGAGCTGAATTTGGGGCCCTTCCTGGAGTTCAAATTGAGCTCATAATAGCTCTTTGGAAAGTCCTGCCTGTCTACTTTCGAACCCAAGTGGAATTTCTAGATTTGGATGTCATTTGCCCCTCCAAAACTTCAATCTCCCAAGACGGCTTCCTGTGGGTGCAAAAGGTGGCAGAAAGGTCATTTTTAAGGTGTTTTTGACCCTTTAGGCAACCCAGAACATGATGAAATCCTTAGGTAATCCATGAGCATGCATAAATTTTGATGAAAAATCCAAAAATGTAAAGTTTTCCTCCAGTGGATCTCCCAATTATAAGCGCGCGCCAAGTGGCGCTACGCGTTGGGCAGGAAAACCTGTTTTGAAGCCCAAAAATTCAAAATTGACAAAATTTTCTCCAAATTTGCTGAAATTTGGATTGAAGGTCCATCATCAAGTATCATGCTCAGCCAAAGAAGCTTCGGCCAATATTTGGAGCCTATCATGCCTTTTGCGTCGTTTTAGTGCCCTCCTTAGTCTTGCTTTCAGGATTTTGATCCTCGCTTTGCAAACATGAGTTTGTGCCCAATAATGATTTTTCATGTGCCTGAGCATGTCCTTGTCCTTGTTTTCCTTCACCAACAGCTTCTCTAAGTGGATGTTGATCCTGTCAAGCCAAGATTCCTGATCATCATTGATCTCTTGCTCAAGCGAAGTGAGCTGCACCCTCCTCCTTTGGGCAGCCTGATGGTTCCTCCGAATGTTTTGCAACTCCATGACTGTATGCTAATCCTCCAATTGCTTGTTTCACTGCTCCAAATAATTTATGACCCATTTAGCTCTCTGCAATTTATCGGTCAATACATCTATCTCGGCTTTCTGCTCCTGAATAATCTCCCTCAGCTTAATCTAGGAGAGCTCATATCGTAATCAATGAGGATGAAATCAGTGTCTTGGCCTCCTGAAGGGCCCTCATCATGCATAGGCTTCTTGCCTCTGCCTATACCTGTACCTGTGCTGCTGATGGCGGCAACGAGACCCCTTCCACCCCAGGTGGAGATAGTACCCGTCGGGCTGTTGCAAACAATCCCCTCGTGCCTCTCTGATAGGTGACATAAGTCGGCACACTAGTAGTCTCTCCCTTCCATCCTCCATGCTGATGTGAAGGTTCACCTGCATCATGGACAACCTCCTGATGAGCTGGTGAAACTGTGAAGAACTCACGGGAAATGAAGTCTTCCCATGTGATACCCTGCAGGCCAAGCTGATGTACAACAATGATCTTGATGAGCACATAGTGGTAAATGTTGTTGTACTGTTGTTTAGGAGTCTTCTTCTGAACAAGAGTAGTCATCCTCTCGATGTTTTAGAACATGAAATATGGAATGTTCATCAACCTCACTGTTGGAGAGGTAAATCCCCTCTACGGATAGAGGCAATCCCTACTAGCCCAGAACGGGTCTAGCAACAATCAAACAATGCTATCACGCAAGTTCCTAATTGCAAATAAAAGGTAGGTGATGAAGACCTACTTGAGATCCAACGCTTTAGTTTGTAGAAGAGACGTCACCTGCGTTCCTTTGCCTTGGCCGGTCACGATCCTCCACTATCCACGTGAATGGACACCTGCACACAAAGAGAACAACACAAACACAAGCGTGAAATCTAATATATGCAATTATACATCAGTCAGGAAGGATATAATTCAACATAAACCATTACAAGTACAACAAGAATGGAACCATAATGATAGTCATCTATTATTAATAATCAACAAAGGAGAATACAACCAGCGTCCTGACGTCAAGTCCTCCTTTGGCTGGGTGCTCAGCTACACAAGTCTTGCAAAAGCTTGAAGGGGTGAGGGACAAGCTCTCTCTCTCTTTAGTGACAAAGTCTCCTTACTTAGGTAAAGCCTTATGGATACAAAGAAGGCTTCTTGCTACTCCAATCTTTTGATATCTTCCTTTCAGCACAAGTATTGCCACAAGAGTCAGAACTATCAGAGCTAGAACTAGCTTGCTCAAGCCATGGGAACAAGCTTTTATAGAGAAAAGGAAGAGATAAGGTCAATCCCCCACAATAATGGATTTGGCTTCATCACTTGGAAACTTCCATGGAATGGTGGCAAACTACTTTCCATCCAAGGAGATTCGAAGCCAAACCATCCTCACTTAATTTGGAGTCAGTTTGGTGAATGAGTTGGATAGAACCTTCGGAGGTTTGATTAGTTCAAAAATTTGCCCAAAATGGTTGGCGCGATTGCGACTCTGGGACAGAGCGCTAATGGCGCGCCCTTTCAATAGGATTTTCCCCATTGGCGCGGGCATAACACAGGGCACCAACGCTAATGCAAAAAGGGTTGTTTTTAAGGGGAATGAGCAGGAGATGTCTTAAGGGCATATGAAGCTCGTGTTTAGAGGTGAATAATGCAAGTGGTTTCAAGTCTTGTCACTTCTCACAAGTCTCGGAATGTGTCCTCCAAGGTGCGGGAGAGGGGTAACAGGGACGGTGACAAACGGTGACAAATTACTATGTAACAATAGGGTCAAAACCCTTGACTTCAACGTCCTCCACTTCCACCCCCAAATCCTCATCATCCATCAGGATGTCCTCAATCTCTTCCTCCTCCAGCTCCAAGTTAATAATTTTTCCCTTTTCCTGTGCAATGGGCTTGTCCTTCAGTGGGTTTCTTCTAGGCAACACGCGCACCAGTATCATGACCTGCTTTCCCTTCTTATCCTTTGCACTCTCTTTGGTCGGGGTAGGTTTCAACCTAGGCGTCTGTGGTGACTTGGGGACTTCAGCTAGTACCTATGCAACCTTCAAAGCAGCTCCCTCTACCTCCATAACAACCTCCGGCACAATCCCCTCGGCTGTCACTGCTTCGGCGTCCATAGCTTCGGATCCTGGGATAAAATCATGGATGAAATTATAGTCAGACTGTGGAAATAGATCAAACACTGGGTAGTCAAGAAATTCTTCAAAAAAAAATAGTTCATGCACATTTGAGAGCTCACCAACTCAAGGCTCAAAATGGCAAGTGTTTTTTGTTGGGTAGCCGCATGTAATTTATAAGCCATTTCGAATTCAAATTTGATCGTTCCCCCCACATTCGGTTCATTAATGCTGGATTAGCAGCAGATTTCCAAGGATATTACCCATCAATTTCACCTTAAATGTCGGTCGCCCGCTCCATTTGGCTGCATTCTCATCGTCAAATCATGAACAGTGACTTTAACGATCACTTTCCGGCTACCTGCATGATTTTTCCCCGGGTAGCGCAACTCTCTCCCCGTTCTCGCGAACCCTATGACATCTCCTTGTTCCGCACAATCCTCCAATCGCACGGTTCCCCAACCCGGGTAGTGTAGTTTATAGTCTTGCACCTCCTTTTAGCCGCTTGGAGCGCTAAGACTATTCTACCTTCATATAGTCACCTGGCCAGATCTCCGGTGTATGGCTTCAATCGGCTGCCATTCACCTTTCCTGGGAAGGGGTCTCCGTTTAATTTAACTAGCTGAACTACTCCATCGTCGAAAATTTCCTTAATGACATAGGGCCCTAGCCATTACATCCTGAATTTCCCTAGAAATTGATCAAACTTGCTATCATATAAAAAAAACTAGATCACTTACCTTAAAGGTGCGCAGTTTAATGTGCTGATCATGCCATGCTATTTCGTGCTGCTTTTGGACCTGTTGGTGAAATCCAGCCAGAAACCTTTCTTCCTCAAGCTTAGCAAGCTACGCAAGCCTCTCTTCTAGGGCTCCGGGATTCATCATACGCATGAGTGTTGCTATGCACAGACTAGGCACAATGTATTCCATGGGCATCACTGCTTCAACACCATATACAAGCCTAAAGGGTGTTTGTTCAGTCAACCTTTTGCATGTCGTTGGTTAGGCCCATAGTATTGTGGGTATGCGCAGGTCCCAATCACTTCGATGAGCATTGAAAACCTTGGTCATTGCATTCTCCGGTACCTTATTGAATGCTTCCATCGTCCCATTAGCCTACGGGTGATAAGGCGTGCCTTTCTGGTGATATACCTGAAATTCCTCCATCAGCGTGTTGATGGTTTCATTCAGAAAGTGTGCACCACGATCACTCATCAAAATATTTGGACATCCAAATCGCATCAGTACATACTTGAAGAGAAAATTTGTAGCAGTCGTGCCTATGTAGTCATTCACAGGTTGTGCCTCCTCCCATTGAGTCAAATAATCAATCGCAGTGATAATGTATCACACTCTTGTCTTCTTTCCTTGAGACTGAATGGATCCCGCAAAATCTATCACCCATTTCTCGAAAGGTTGTAATGTCATCTGTGGGTTCAGAGGTAGCTCATCCCTTTGCGATGGCCTGTCAGTCCTTTGACACACGTCACATGCCCTGCAGTAGGCTTTTGAATCTTGATGGAGGGTTGGCCACCACAACCCTCTGCGTAGAATCTTCTGTGCAGTTGCCCTTCTTGCGTAATACCCTCCCGCGATGCCCCCATGAGCATCCATGAGGATACTTCTTCTTTCAAACTCTGGTACATATTGTCACAATACTTCATCAGACCCCATTTGTGTAGATGTCCGACAATGACAGAAAAGTCTGCCACGCGCACCACTAACTCCTTTTTCTGATGGATGGTGTAGCCTTCCACGGTAGTTCCTGTCATTAGGAAGTTAATGATGTCTTCAAAGTAACCATCTGCGACGTGCACTGCAAAGAGATGCACATCAGGCAATCCCTCCTCCAAATTAGTGGGATCTTCCCCCTTTTCGATGTGCAACAGATGGTCTGGTCTTGTATTTAGTCATCTAGGCTTCACAATAACTTCAAAATCATACTCCTGGAACAATAATAACCACCTACAGATTCTCCCCCCCAACATAGGCTTATTGACCAGGTATTTAAATGTAAAATGATTCGTATACATCTTAAAATGTCCACCCAGAAAATAGTGTTTAAACTTTTGGAGCGTGTATACCATGGATAGTCCTTCGCGCTCAGTGGTGGAATAGTTCTTCTCAGCCTTGGATAACCTCCTGCTTGCAAACGCTATAGGATGGTCCAATTCTCCTCTGCCGACCTGTGTAAGCACTGCTCCCAGGGCTATACATGACGCATCTACATGTACATGAAACTCCTTCTTCCAATCCAGGAAAACTAAAATCGACGCGGTGACCATTTTTCCCTTCAGCACATCCAAGCTTTTCTGACAGTCCTCGTTCCAACAGAACGTGACATCCTTTTTCAACAGCTTCTCCATAGGCACAGTGATCTGGGCATAACCCTTGATAAACTTCCTATAGCACCCAGTATGTCCCCAGGTTGCGAGCAGTTGTTTCACACTCCTCGACACCTCCAAGTTAAGTATCACAACAATCTTCGCGGGATCTACCATCAATCCTTGTTTGCATACCACATGACCCAACAAATTCCCAAAAGGGACACAAAGCAGACATTCATTCATATTGAGTGCAATCTGGTACCTTCGACACATGTCTAGCATTAAGTGAAAACTTGCCACATGGCATTTTACCAACCCAAACATAGTCCAGTCATCAAAGTACACCTCCAAAAACTTATGAATGAAGTCTTTGAATGCAACAATGACTACGTGTGAAAAAATCACAAGCGCATTCTTTAATTTGAAAGGCATTATAGTGTACTGAAAACATCCCCATTCAGTCACGAAGGTCATCTTGCTTCTATCTTTAGGTGCGATTTTGATCTGATGGTACCTAGAAAACCCATCATCAAAGGAGTACGCTTCCTGGCCACCTACATTGTCCAATACCTCATCAGTGAACAGAGTCGGGAAAGGATCATGCACGCAAGCGTCATTCAACTTCTTGAGATCTACGCATATCCTTATTTCATCATTCTGCTCCTTTTTGGTACCACCATTGGGCTTACCCAATCAGATTCTTCTACGGGCTCAATGATGCCTACCGCGAGCATCTTATCTAACTCTAAGCGTAACTTCTCCTTATACTTTGGATTGAGACGATAAGGCCTTTTCTTAACCAGCTTCACGTCTAGTTTTAATGTGATCTTCATAATGCCCAGGTCTCCTAGTATCCCCTTTAACTCAGTAAAGCAATTCAACGACCTTAACTACCATTGTGTCATCCCAGTAATCTCCAATATTCGTGAATTTGGGCTCTGCCTCCATACCAATATTTATCTGTTTAGTCTTCAGCGGCGCAGTTATATCAGGATTCTTGATTGGCGGTCCCTCGACATTGCGGTGACCCTCGATTTCAGGAATATTAACCTTTCGTGGGTCCTCATCTTTTTCATCAGCAGCCACGTTATAGAATTCTAGGATGTGGCTTAGCTGAGTAGTCTAATCAGGTTGAATCAGATCCAAAGGATCCCGCGGTATCCTAAAGATCGCTGCTTTAACTTCTTGTAGCTCTTCGTCAATACAATCAAACTCGTCTTTGAAGTTGAATGTCATTATGAACCCTTCACATAGAATATCCCATTCTCCTGTGCCATGGCGGAGCTCTGTCTCCAAGTACCAGTTCATTGGGATGACATCCAGGGTGTGATAGAACAAGTGCACCCATTTAGGTTGGGGCTTTGCTCCATAGGCCTTAGCCCATTTGGCAAAATGTGCGTGTGGATCATCATTCCCGTCATATTTGTTTGTCACTCGTACCTTCAACTTCCCAAAGTGCATGCTCATCATCCTCCTACACTCACGCCAATCATCAAAACTACCCTTGTGTGTACCCCACCATCTCATGGGCGTAGTGCGCAGGGCCCAATCCAAAGACTGGAAGCGCTGCTTCTCTGGTATTTCCCTCTAAAATGCATCCAAAAACACATCCACATCATTCAAGCCATCATAAGTGGGCAGATTTCTTACTTCTGACGACACACAATGCAATGACTGGGTCATCATGTTACAACTCAGTGTGGTTACTTCATGTAGTAGATTTTGCCAACGCTCTAATTCTTTGTTCGAGTTTGAGTTGTAGGAACTCTTGCGATCCCATGTAATTTGTCCATCCGTTTTTTGATTCACCCAATATTGGTCTCGCGCTGTTATCTTATATATGCAGTCCAAATCGTCATCACTTTCGTAATCGCGGACTGGTTTAGTATAGCGCGATCCTTCAGCATGATCTAGGGGTACTATTACGTGAAGAGATTTCTTTTCAAATATCATCTTTGCTTCTTTAGGTTGATTACCCCATTCATGTCAGTAGCCTAAACAATGCCTAGGAGTGCAGGGTAGGGGTTGCTATCATTCACCATTTCTATTACTTCAAAATAAGCCAATGCACTCACGCCTTCAACATCTACAGTTACTCCCTACAACCGTCCAATGGGGATGATATTCTGCTGATTTTACATCCTTAACTGAATCGGAGACCATTGCAGTGTGGGTCTCCCCATCCTCTCCCAAGTCTACTTTGGCAAAACATTCACATCTGACCCCAGATGCAGAATAAATTGATCCATTTCGTATTCTCCTATCTGTGCGGTCAGTCTCATCTCACGCCCTATCCTTGCCTTATGCTTACCAATATTTTGTACCACACACGGTTCACCTAGAGTGTTTCCGACACATTTATTTATAAGTTCTTGTAAACCCTTCACAACCTTGCTATCACGCAGCAGCTTCATGCAGGTCTCTAGAAAGTTTGTAAGCATCGAAGGGTCCATTCCCTGAACAGGTTTATCCCGGCTCTGTGAGGTAGAGGCCTCAATGAAGCTCTTCTTTGCTTCCATGAATGTTTCGCGTCCACACTCCAAATCAAATTCAACCTCCTTCTATGGATCTTTGCAAACCCATGCGTTGCCTTCAGGTTGTTTCCCCTTATCGTCACTCGTTGCATTTCCACTTCGGAGCACTATATTCACAATTGGGTCCTCTTCACGAGGCTCAACCCTCGTTATATGCAAGTTCTGAGTCAACTGTGGTGGTAGCACCCCTTTGTTGTGTATCCTTGCTATCATTGTAGGACAATCCTTAGCCTCATGATCAAACTAAGTACAATATTTGCACGATGGACGTAATGGGTTAGTGCATTCGTGGGCATAGTGTCCTAGTCCTCCACAATTGTAACATATCAGTTGTCCCTGACCTCGGCTAGGTCCTCCTCTGTCTCGGCCTTGTCCGCGCCCATAAAAGCCTGTCCGTGCCATCCCAGCACTCTAGTTAGGAAGCCGTGTTTTTGGCTAAACTCTATAGGCAGGTGTTCTGTCCATCATCAATTCATGACTTCGACAGTTACACTCATCATGCCCTACTGACTTGCGGAAGTTGCAGAACAGTGTTTGTGGTGCTTATACAAACTTCTGTAGTGGATGACAATTATCAGTCGTATGTTTCCTTGCTACCTAACATATAACACACCACAACGCAGGCCCTGCGCTCGGTCCTGCTTAGGCTTTCGGCCTCAAAGGCATCGGTCCTCCTCCTGCAATATAGTTCACAAAGACCGGGCAATGGTCTTTGTCATGTCCTTGACCTTTGCATTTCAGGCACCATACCTCTTCATGCGCCTTTGGTCAAACTGTTCTGTCCTGCTTCAAACTTTGCATTTCAAGGCAAATATTTTGCAATTGTGCATGGATCTGCTGAACCCCAAATTCAGATCTTGCATCGGAGTTTCATGCAACCTTATTGCAATCTCCAAGGCCTTTGCCTGAGTCATAATCTTCTATTGTGATAGCGCAACCCTTAGGTGAGGCAGGAGTGAAGCCACAAACCACTCATAGTGTTGTCCATACGTTAAGTTCATATTAGCTTCTCAGATTTTACACTTCAATCTCTGATCCAACTCCTAAGGTGTCTCACCTGGTTTCATTACGATTTCCTTGAACCCCACAATCAACCATGCCTCGGATTTAGGCCTACTGAACTCTTTATTCAATGCGGTTTGGATCTTTGCCAACCCAGCGTTTGGGTTATCATTGAAGTACTTGATGTACCAAGTTAGTGTGCGATCCTGCAAAGAACTAACCAACATTTCCTTCTTCATGTGATTGTCTGTGACAGCCTGAGCTTCCCATATAGCTTTTACTACAAACCAGAATTGGTCCGGGTCCTCATTTCCCAAGCCCTTAAACAAAGGTAGCTTCACTAAATTCACCATGTTGAACTATGGTGGAGGCGGTGATGGTGTGGGCGAAGTTGCAGGTGATGGTGGTGAAGGTGGAGGTGGTGTGAGTGGAGGTGGTAGTTGTAGGAACCCTTGTTTTATCAACTGAACTGCACTTCGCGGAGAATCCTGTGCTACTCCCTCTTCATCACTCAAAGGAGTTGAAATCAGTGGGCTATATTCAGGACCCTTTCTTCATTTGTTCCTGTAAGTCTTTCCACTTCGCGCAGCTCCGAACATCAAGGTAGATGCATAACCCGTTTTTCGCACAATAACATCTTAATCCAAGTATTTAAAGACTTCAAGTACTTACCTCGCGGACCTTTGAAAAATCATCACTCCACCTCACTGTAACTGACTAAGGTATCGACTGTGAATTCTGCCACAAACTCTCCTATGATACGATCGAGCCAATGATCGACAGAGCGGATGATCTTATCCTCAGAGGCTTCCAGTCTCTGTACTAACTTTGGGGTCCAGACAATAAGACCATCAAGCCTCCACCTTCCTTGGCTATTCGCTAGCTTCGCGATCCACTCGTATAACTCAACTAGAAAGGAACCAAAAAATATCTCGTGGATTTCTGTATATAGGTACCTGTCTAGCCAATGTTCCTTTATCAACCGCAAATTTCTGTTCTCATGCGTTGCAAATTCATGGATCTTCCTATCCAACCAATCTTCGATCTCTTTCTTAGTTGGATTCGAGTGATACAGCATCACACATCTCTCATGTAGATTCTGGTCCCAGCAACAGAACCATTTGTTGGATTTGTGGGCCCTGACCTAGGTTCAATGTTAGTCTCATAGAGCGCAGACAAAAGTCTCACACGAAGTAGTATGGGGGGATTCTAGAACCAAGTTTCCGCACCTTGAGATGGTCGTGATGTCGGTTTATACCCCCTGCCCCTGCATTTGCGCAGGTTGCTAAGTCTTGGGGCTCTATCAATCTGCCCTTTGTTCCACCCTTTAGTACCTCTGCGAAGGTGTACGATTGACCTTCGCACAACCCGAACCCTTGATTTAGGTACTTTCACGTAGCTATGACAGTGTATTGTATAGGTTCCAAAGTTATCTCAAGTGTTTTACTTATCTTGCCAATCAATTACAGTTAGCGTCACGTAAATTGATATCTTTACTTGCGTTAAATTAACAGATATAATCACATACATTTGCACATCAACTAAACAATGTAAAATAAACCAATAACACAATATAATCAGATGCATAAATAGAGACTAAATACATAGTAATTGCATAACACTTCTCTTTATTGATATGTTCCGGTTTAATACAGAATCTATCCAACCTGCACACACAACTGTAGGGGTCCGCGCACTCAGCTGCGGACTTCCACCCTAGGCCTCTGTGCACTCAAATGCAGAGCCTCTACCTACGCTAAGACCCGAAACACTTAGACTTCTCTACCAAAACTTCCAATGCTTAGTTTTTTCTTCCTTTCCTAGAGCTTACTTACTTATCTCCTTTTTATACAATCCCATGGTCCGCAGACCATGGGTAGATCTTTATAGCTGACTTGACACTTTACAAAATAAAGGCGGACAACCCTTTATGACTCTTGACACCTTCGCGTTTCGCGACCACAAAATGCAGAGACTTTACAACTTTATTACAAAATTGTCCTGTTAAAATTTCTGTTTTCCCACCCCAGTTTTCAGTTTCTCCTTATTTCTCCCATGTAGTTAAATGCCCTTTCCCATAACCATACATTCAACAAGCTGGAAAAAATAAATTTGCTGAAAACACAAATTCTGGAAAATTTACAGAATGCTGGAAATTGCAGAAATAAAAATCAGCAGTAATAAACAGCCATTAAAACACATTAAAACACTGATATTTTTGGTCAACGTGACCCTGGAAAAACCCCCTACAACTCTTGGGGAAAACCAGTTTGAGAGCTCTTCTTTATTTCTGAAAAATGTCTTTTTACAGCAAGAAAATTTCAGCAAAAAGTTACAGCAAAATAATTTTTCAGCAAGCAAACTTATCCGTTTTCAGCCCAACGGACCACCTGGAAACTTCTCAGTTTTCAGCAAAAAATCATCCTTTTCTGCTTGTTCTTGCTGTTGTTCTACTTGTCTTTCTGCTGTTCTGATTTTGCTGAAGAGCTGCCTGGTATGTGTGCCAAACTGCTGGCTCTTTCTCCTTCTTGTCCAGAAATCTCCCTTGCTCTCTTGCTCTCCTTCTCCCAATCTGCTCATGAAAAAATGAATGATCTTTTCCTCATTTTCCTCCTTTAATATAACTCCAAGTGACTTTTGGGTTCCAAGTGACTTTTGGGTGATCTCTAAATCCAATGGCTGAAATAGATTTAGATCAATGGCTGAGATTAAATGCACATTTAAATCTCACTTTCTATTTTTTAATT
This sequence comes from Pinus taeda, assembly GCA_000404065.3. Classification (NCBI taxonomy): domain Eukaryota; kingdom Viridiplantae; phylum Streptophyta; class Pinopsida; order Pinales; family Pinaceae; genus Pinus; species Pinus taeda. The sequence continues at coordinate 8,734 of APFE031279779.1, read as the reverse complement.
CACCACTTTAATAAAGACCCACTTAGTCATTTATTTCCAAAGTCACTTTTCCTTTCTAATTTTACATTGACTTTATTAAAGTCACTTTAAAATTAGACTTTAGTAACTTTATCACTTAAAGTCACTTATAAATTACATTTATTTTTATAAAAATTATAAAGTTACTTTAGGATAAAAATTAAATTCTTTTGGACACTTTTCCTAGGCCAAAGATCAAAGCCTAAGGGAACCACCTGTCCTCCGGTACCAAATTTCAACACTCCCTCTTACCGAGGAAGGTGTTCCTCACCACACCCATCTTGTCTCTGAAGTAACATGCTTGCCCCGTGGTAAGGCTTTGGTAAGAATGTCTGCTACCTGCTCATCAGTGGAAATATACTCAAGCTTCACAGCTCCCTTCTGAACATAGTCTCTGATGAAATGATATCTGATCCCGATATGCTTTGACCTGTCATGAAATACTGGATTCTCCGTGAGTTTAATGCAACTCTGATTATCACAGTAAATCACTGAAGGTCTCAACGGCTGACCAAATAAGCCAAACAACATCTTGCGAAGCCAGATGGCCTCACAACTAGCTAGACTGGCTGCCATATACTCTGCTTCTACTGAACTCAGTGCTACTGACTGCTGCTTCGGGCTGAACCATGACACTACTGCTGAACCCAACCCAAAACAACACCCTGAAGTGCTCTTCCTATCAGAAGCACAACCTGCCCAATCAGAATCAGTGTATCCTACCAATCTCCCTCCATCTCCCTGCCTGTAGTCCAGACCATAATCCACTGTCCCCTGCAAGTACCGCAAAATGTGTTTTGCAGCCACCCAGTGAACCTTCCTAGGCTCACACATAAACTGACTCATCGTGTTGACTGCAAAACAGGTATCTGGTCTAGTGTTGACCAAATACATCAAGGAACCAATCAGCTGCTTGTACAATGTGGGATCCACCAACTCGGAATCCGAAGCATGAAGCTTCTTCCAGTTGGTGATCATCGGTGTCGACATGGGTCTACAATCCTCCATGTGGAATCTGCTAAGAATGTCCACAATATACTTCCCCTGCCCCAGGAAGAAATGCCCCTCCTCCTGCCACACCTCCAAACCCAAAAAGTAATGCATCAAGCCAATGTCCTTCATCTCAAACTCCGTCGCAAGATCTCTCTTGCAGTGCTCTATGAGTCTCTCTGCACCTGTAATGACCAAGTCATCCACATACAACACCAGAATGAGAGGCTCCTCACCTATCACAATAAAGTAAAGGTTCGGATCTGCCTCACTCTTTGTGAAACCCATCCCCTGCAAATAAGTATCTATCCTGGAGTACCAAGCTCTGGGAGCTTGCTTCAGGCCATAAAGGGCCTTCTTCAGTCTG
>APFE031279778.1:105808-159885 GCA_000404065.3 Pinus taeda | reverse complement strand
ATAGAAGTCCATCTATTTTCTCAACTTGATCAATCATCCATAAATAGCAACCTGCAATCCATAGACATGATCCATATGCCTAAAAATAGACATAGTCTAAAAATAGACTTGCGCCAAAAATAGCCTGCGGGCCCACTTAGTGAAGGTGACTCTTTTCACTAAGCTCCATCATCTTGTTGCAATCTCAACACTACTAAGGAACAGAATTTGTTGCCATTTGAAAGAAATTTTGATTTTGATTTTGAGCTAGCAAAGCTCATGGCTCAAGCCTCATATGCAATTCCATGCTTATTAGGCAACCCATATTCTCACCGTACCTTAGGAGGTCCACACAAAGATATCTTCATGCTCATACTTGTTCCACAAGGGGGAAAGCTCTTCAATCCCCTAAGAGGGCGAGTGATTACTCCACTAATGCCATGAAAATTTATTTTCACCAATAATTATTAACAATAACGTGCATAGTACAGCATAATACATTTTTCCTCCTGCAAAGTGTAGAGACTTGAATCTTAGAAATATGTAAATATTACCAAAACAAGAATAAAGGGAAGACAAATGATAACAAAATCTGAAGACTAATATATCTCCTTTCAGGCAAATATCTAGTTATTAGAGGCATACCTCATATGACATGTCAATAGTGCCTTGGTTACTATATTCAATGCCCCTTGAGTATGGAGGAGGATCTGCCAATGATAATGAAAGGGATGAAACATGAAATGATTAAATTGGTCATAATTCTACTTAATAAGTTGGTATTCAATAAAAGAAAACAAACTTTAAGAAATGCGTCAGTTAATGAATGCTAACTGGATGGAAAAGTTAAATCATGAGAATCCATTATTTTATGAAACTTGCTTGCAACAATTCAACCCCAGGGAAGCTGCTTACATAATGCCATTTCAAGGAATGATGACCCACAGACAGCTTCCAGACCATGGGACAGAGATCGTGATTGGTTTGTCGTGGGTGAAGGCGCTGACATGCTGGTGAGCTTAAGCTGAACTCAGCCACTATGGATATTTTTTCTATTTTACTGCTCAATGCAAAATGTAGAACATAGGGAGCAGAAGAAAAATCACAGTTGGCCTCAGATTCATAATGAACTGGTACCCTGATCATTGTTGTCATATTGAATGATCTGAATTACTTAGCCATTAAAGGTAGAATTGTCAGGAATGCTTTCATTTTCAAGGGACATATGAGCGTAGATGCATAAATTAGCTCTTTTTTTATGAAACGATAGTCCAGTTTTCCAAATATCATGCCTTGTCATAAATTTGGGTTTGAGTGCGATAAAAATGATATTTGTACATGTTCAACAAACCACGTACTTCAAATCTGCCCAAAAAACGCAGAAATAAGGTATCTTCTGGCAATGCTCGAATTCTTAAATATTGAGAATTTTAAGTTGTTGTTTGGCAGGAAGGAGGCATATTCTGAGGAGAATAGATTTTCTGATTGTGAATAAATACGATGGAAGTTCTACACTTTACAACAATATTTCTCCTTATTATTACATCTGTTTACAAAGTTGTGGCCATAAATTTGTTTTTAATGACAAAAGACCACTGCAGTAAGATTTACAAATTAGCCACTGAATTCTATACAAAAAGGGAACTGTACCGTGTTTCTTTTCTCTGCCATTTTTAGTTGCAGAAGCTCAGGGACCAAATTCAGTATCCACAGTTTTATGGTCCATAACGTCCTTCTTACATATGGGGTACAACTTAGAGTGACTTAGCAACCACTCTGCCCCACAGTGGTTATGGAAACTGTGGGTGCATGGTATGGAGATGATTTGGTCACCAAATTCATATTCAAACTGGCATATTGCACATTTCCTACACAAAGTCCCAAAACATAGATTATCAAAATCACAGAAAATAAATCATCTCCTTAGGTTGTTAAGAACAATGATAGACATTGTATCCTAAATACAAGACACGAGAACCTGATAATAGATAAACCTTTACTCCATTTCATCTGTTGATCCCTGTTCAGACTTATTTCCATCAAAAGTTAATATTGGCATAGAGTTCACTATTGTGGCAGAAGCCACACATTTTACATTTTCCAGCTGAACAAGAGACTGTAAAAATCCCAACAACAGACCCCAATATTAGTAAGATTAAAATATAATCTCAAATTGGAAACAGAAATCTTGTTGAACTCTTGGAACCTTGCTACCACAAGTGTACACTCACTCCAGCTAGTCTCTTAAAAATACACAGTCCAATGAAAGCATAAATCATTTCATTATGTTGGTTCATCTGTTGATGGTGCCAATATTTAATGTATATCCTTCTGTATGCAAAAATATTATCGGTTTTGACTATCACACCACCTCTCCTGAAACAAGCAATGCACTTCTAAAACAAAATGGATAACAGAGCAGTTTTTTGCGAGTTAAAACATAAAAGCTTTTTAGGTTATCAGAATTATTCTGGGAATTCCACATCACACAGATATTACTATTGTAGTATAACACAAAATGGACCTACCTATACCTCTATCAGGAAACTCTTGAACATGACAAAGCTGACAGGAATGTTTGGACATCCCCTGTAGAAGAACTGATGCATCAAACCTTTTGTTAGTTCTTTAGAAAGAAGTTCGTTTGCTACCCTTGCTCCCCTGAGGAATTAGGACACACACTACTAAGGAATAGAATTTTTTGCCATTTGAAAGAAATTTTGATTTTGATTTTGAGCTAGCAAAGCTCATGGCTCAAGCCTCATATGCAATTCCATGCTTATTAGGCAACCCATATTCTCACCGTACCTTAAAAGGTCAACACAAAGATATCTTCATGCTCATACTTGTTCCACAAGGGGGAAATCTCTTCAATCATGTAAGAGGGCGAGTGATTACTCCACTAATGCCATGAAAATTTATTTTCACCAATAATTATTAACAATAACGTGCATAGTACAGCATAATACATTTTTCCTCCTGCAAAGTGTAGAGACTTGAATCTTAGAAATATGTAAATATTACCAGAACAAGAATAAGGGGAAGACAATTGATAACAAAATTTGAAGACTAATATATCTCCTTTCAGGCAAATATCTAGTTATTAGAGGCATACCTCATATGACATGTCAATAGTTCCTTGGTTACTATATTCAATGCCCCCCGAGTATGGAGGAGGATCTGCCAATGATAATGAAAGGGCTGAAACATGCAATGATTAAATTGGTCATAGTTCTACTTAATAAGTTGGTATTCAATAAAAGAAAACAAACTTTAAGAAATGCGTCAGTTAATGAATGCTAACTGGATGGAAAAGTTAAATCATGAGAATCCATTATTCTATGAAAGTTGCTTGCAACAATTCAACCCCATGGAAGCAGCTTACATAATGCCATTTCAAGTAATGATGACCCATAGATAGCTTCCAGAACATGGTACAGAGATCGTGATGGGTTTGTCGTGGGTGAAGGCGCTGACATGCAGGTGAGCTTAAGCTGAACTCAGCCACTATCGATATTTTTTCTATTTTACTGCTCAATGCAAAATGTAGAACATAGGGAGCAAAAGAAAAATCACAGTTGGCCTCAGATTCATAACGAACTAGTACCCTAATCATTGTTGTCATATTGACTGATCTGAATTACTTCGCCATTAAAGGTAGAATTGTCAGGAATGCTTTCATTTTCAAGGGACATATGAGCATAGATGCATAAATTAGCTCTTTTTTTATGAAACGATAGTCCAGTTTTTCAAATATCATGCCTTGTCATAAATTTGGGTTTGAGTTAGATAAAAATGATATTTGTACATGTTCAACAAACTATGTACTTCAAATCTACCCAAAAAACGCAGATTATCACAACGTCCCAAAACATAGATTATCAAAATCACAGAAAATAAATCATGTCCTTAGGTTGTTAAGAACAATGATAGACATTGTATCCTAAATACAAGACATGAGAACCTGATAATAGATAAACCCTTACTCCATTTCATCTGTCGATCCTTGTTCAGACTTATTTCCATCAAAAGTTAATATTGGCATAGAGTTCACTATTGTGGCAGAAGCCACACATTTTACATTTTCCAGCTGAACAAGAGACTATAAAAATCCCAACAACAGACCCCAATATCAGTAAGATTAAAATATAATCTCAAATTGGAAACAGAAAGCCTGCTGAACTCTCTGAACCTTGCTACCACAAGTGTACACTCACTCCAGCTAGTCTCTTAAAAATACACATTCCAATGAAAGCATAAATCATTTCATTATGTTGGTTCATCTGTTGATGGTGCCAATATTTAATGTATATCCTTCTGTATGAAAAAATATTATCGGTTTTGACTATCACACCACCTCTCCTGAAACAAGCAATGCACTTCTAAAACAAAATGGATAACAGAGCAGTTTTTTGCGAGTTAAAACATAAAAGCTTTTTAGGTTATCAGAATTATTCTGGGAATTCCACATCACACAGATATTACTATTGTAGTATAACACAAAATGGACCTACCTATACCTCTGTCAGGAAACTCTTGAACATGACAAAGCTGACAGGAATGTTTGGACATCCCCTGTAGAAGCACTGATGCATCAAACCTTTTGTTAGTTCTTTAGAAAGAAGTTCGTTTGTTGCCCTTGCTCCCCTGAGGAATTAGGACACACACTACTAAGGAATAGAATTTTTTGCCATTTGAAAGAAATTTTGATTTTGATTTTGAGCTAGCAAAGCTCATGGCTCAAGCCTCATATGCAATTCCATGCTTATTAGGCAACCCATATTCTCACCGTACCTTAAAAGGTCAACACAAAGATATCTTCATGCTCATACTTGTTCCACAAGGGGGAAATCTCTTCAATCATGTAAGAGGGCGAGTGATTACTCCACTAATGCCATGAAAATTTATTTTCGCCAATAATTATTAACAATAACGTGCATAGTACAGCATAATACATTTTTCCTCCTGCAAAGTGTAGAGACTTGAATCTTAGAAATATGTAAATATTACCAGAACAAGAATAAGGGGAAGACAATTGATAACAAAATTTGAAGACTAATATATCTCCTTTCAGGCAAATATCTAGTTATTAGAGGCATACCTCATATGACATGTCAATAGTTCCTTGGTTACTATATTCAATGCCCCCCGAGTATGGAGGAGGATCTGCCAATGATAATGAAAGGGCTGAAACATGCAATGATTAAATTGGTCATAGTTCTACTTAATAAGTTGGTATTCAATAAAAGAAAACAAACTTTAAGAAATGCGTCAGTTAATGAATGCTAACTGGATGGAAAAGTTAAATCATGAGAATCCATTATTCTATGAAAGTTGCTTGCAACAATTCAACCCCATGGAAGCAGCTTACATAATGCCATTTCAAGTAATGATGACCCATAGATAGCTTCCAGAACATGTTACAGAGATCGTGATGGGTTTGTCGTGGGTGAAGGCGCTGACATGCTGGTGAGCTTAAGCTAAACTCAGTCACTATCGATATTTTTTCTATTTTTCTGCTCAATGCAAAATGTAGAACATAGGGAGCAAAAGAAAAATCACAGTTGGCCTCAGATTCATAATGAACTAGTACCCTAATCATTGTTGTCATATTGACTGATCTGAATTACTTCGCCATTAAAGGTAGAATTGTCAGGAATGCTTTCATTTTCAAAGGACATATGAGCATAGATGCATAAATTAGCTCTTTTTTTATGAAACGACAGTTCAGTTTTTCAAATATCATGCCTTGTCATAAATTTGGGTTTGAGTTAGATAAAAATGATATTTGTACATGTTCAACAAACTATGTACTTCAAATCTACCCAAAAAACGCAGATTATCACAACGTCCCAAAACATAGATTATCAAAATCACAGAAAATAAATCATGTCCTTAGGTTGTTAAGAACAATGATAGACATTGTATCCCAAATACAAGACATGAGAACCTGATAATAGATAAACCCTTACTCCATTTCATCTGTCGATCCTTGTTCAGACTTATTTCCATCAAAAGTTAATATTGGCATAGAGTTCACTATTGTGGCAGAAGCCACACATTTTACATTTTCCAGCTGAACAAGAGACTGTAAAAATCCCAACAACAGACCCCAATATCAGTAAGATTAAAATAAAATCTCAAATTGGAAACAGAAAGCCTGCTGAACTCTCTGAACCTTGCTACCACAAGTGTACACTCACTCCAGCTAGTCTCTTAAAAATACACATTCCAATGAAAGCATAAATCATTTCATTATGTTGGTTCATCTATTGATGGTGCCAATATTTAATGTATATCCTTCTGTATGCAGAAATATTATCAGTTTTGACTATCACACCACCTCTCCTGAAACAAGCAATGCACTTCTAAAACAAAATGGATAACAGAGCCAGTCTTTTGCAAGTTAAAATATAAAAGCTTTTTAGGTTATCAGAATTATTCCAGGAATTCCACATCACACAGATATTACTATTGTAGTATAACACAAAATGGACCTACCTATACCTCTTTCAGGAAACTCTTGAACATGACAAAGCTGACAGGAATGTTTGGACATCCCCTGTAGAAGCACTGATGCATCAAACCTTTTGTTAGTTCTTTAGAAAGAAGTTCGTTTGCTACCCTTGCTCCCCTGAGGACTTAGGACACACACTACTAAGGAACAGAATTTGTTGCCATTTGAAAGAAATTTTGATTTTGATTTTGAGCTAGCAAAGCTCATGGCTCAAGCCTCATATGCAATTCCATGCTTATTAGGCAACCCATATTCTCACCGTACCTTAGGAGGTCCACACAAAGATATCTTCATGCTCATACTTGTTCCACAAGGGGGAAGGCTCTTCAATCCCCTAAGAGGGCGAGTGATTACTCCACTAATGCCATGAAAATTTATTTTCACCAATAATTATTAAAAATAACGTGCATAGTACAACATAATACATTTTTCCTCCTGCAAAGTGCAGAGACTTGAATCTTAGAAATATGTAAATATTACGAAAACAAGAATAAGGGGAAGACAAATGATAACAAAATCTAAAGACTAATATATCTCCTTTCGGGCAAATATCTAGTTATTAGAGGCATACCTCATATGACATGTCAATAGTGCCTTGGTTACTATATTCAATGCCCCCCGAGTATGGAGGAGGACCTGCCAATGATAATGAAAGGGCTGAAACATGCAATGATTAAATTGGTCATAGTTCTACTTAATAAGTTGGTATTCAATAAAAGAAAACAAACTTTAAGAAATGCGGCAGTTAATGAATGCTAACTGGATGGAAACGTTAAATCATGAGAATCCATTATTCTATGAAACTTACTTGCAACAATTCAACCCCAGGGAAGGAGCTTACATAATGCCATTTCAAGGAATGATGACCCATAGACAGTTTCTAGACCATGGGACAGAGATCGTGATGGGTTTGTCGTGGGTGAAGGAGTTGACATGCTGGTGAGCTTAAGTTGAACTCAGCCACTATGGATATTTTTTCTATTTTACTGCTCAATGCAAAATGTAGAACATAGGGAGCAGAAGAAAAATCACAGTTTGCCTCAGATTCATAATAAACTGGTACCCTAATCATTGTTTTCATATTGACTGATCTGAATTAATTAGCCATTAAAGGTGAAATTGTCAGGAATGCTTTCATTTTCAAGGGACATATGAGCGTAGATGCATAAATTAGCTCTTTTTTTATGAAACAACAGTCCATTTTTTCAAATATCATGCCTTGTCATAAATTTGGGTTTGAGTGAGATAAAAATGATATTTGTACATGTTCAAAAAACCATGTACTTCAAATCTGCCCAAAAAACGTAGAAATAAGGCATCTTCTGGCAATGCTCGGATTCTTAAATATTGAGATTTTTAAGTTGCTGTTTGGCAGGAAGGAGGCATATTCTGATGAGAATAGATTTGCTAATTGTGAATAAATACGATGGCATTTCTACACTTTACAACAATATTTCTCCTTAAATATTACATCTGTTTACAAAGTTGTGGCCATAAATTTGTTTTTAACGAAGAAAGACCACTGCAGTAATATTTACAAATCAGCCACTGAATTCTATACAAAAAGGTAACTGTACAGTGTTTCTTTTCTCTGCCATTTTTAGTTGCAGAAGCTCAGGGACCAAATTCAGTATCCACAGGTTTCTGGTCCATAACGTCATGCTTACATATGGGGCACAACTTAGAGTGATTTAGCAACCACTCTGCCCCACAGTGGTTATGGAAACTGTGGGTGCATGGTATGGAGATGATCTGGTCACCAAATTCATATTCAAACTGGCATATTGCACATTTCCTACACAACGTCCCAAAACATAGATTATCAAAATCACAGAAAATAAATCATCTCCTTAGATTGTTAAGAACAATGATAGACATTGTATCCTAAATACAAGACATGAGAACCTGATAATAGATAAACCCTTACTCCATTTCATCTGTGGATCCCTGTTCAGACTTATTTCCATCAAAATTTAATATTGGCATAGAGTTCACTATTGTGGCAAGAGCCACACATTTTACATTTTCCAGCTGAACAAGAGACTGCAAAAATCCCAACAACAGATCCCAATATCAGTAAGATTAAAATATAATCTCAAATTGGAAACAGAAAGCCTGCTGAACTCTCTGAACCTTGCTACCACAAGTGTACAGTCACTCGAGCTAGTCTCTTAAAAATACACATTCCAATGAAAGCATAAATCATTTCATTATGTTGGTTCATCTGCTGATGGTGCCAATATTTAATGTATATCCTTCTGTATGCAGAAATATTATCGGTTTTGACTATCACACCACCCCTCCTGAAACAAGCAATGCACTTCTGAACCAAAATGGATAACAGAGCCAGTTTTTTGCAAGTTAAAACATAAAATCTTTTTAGGTTATCAGAATTATTCCAAGAATTCCACATCACACAGATATTACTATTGTAGTATAACACAAAATGGACCTACCTATACCTTTATCAGGAAACTCTTGAACATGACAAAGCTGACAGGAATGTTTGGATATCCTCTATAAAAGCATTGATACATCAAGCCATTCGTTAGATCTTTAGATAGAAGTTCGTTTGCTGCCCTTGCTCCCCTAAGGACTTAGAACACACACTACTAAGGAACAGAATTTGTTGCCATTTGAAAGAAATTTTTATTTTTATTTTGAGCTAGCAAAGCTCATGGCTCAAGCCTCATATGCAATTCCATGCTTATTAGGCAACCCATATTCTCACCGTACCTTAGGAGGTTCACACAAAGATATCTTCATGCTCATACTTGTTCCACAAGGGGGAAATCTCTTCAATCCCCTAAGAGGGCGAGTGATTACTGCACTAATGCCATGAAAATTTATTTTCACCAATAATTATTAACAATAACGTGCATAGTACAGCATAATACATTTTTTCTCCTACAAAGTGCAGAGACTTGAATCTTAAGTATAAGTCGACAAAGTGATCATTCGTCAAACCTAGGATCTATTCAGATGAAAATTCCACAAAACAAATGTGGTCAGACAAAATCTACAACTTGATATAACAGAAGCTTGCCCAGTTGAAAATAACAAGAGCATTGTACATACACTAAACCTTAATTTAAGGACATCATTCAACAGACTGACCAGTTGTCAAATTGTCACCTTACCCAGATCAAAAATTTCACTTAAGTAACCTAGAGAGAGTTTTCTCAGGCAAAAACTACAACTTAATATAACAAAAGCATGGGCAACAAACCTTAAAACCCTAGTTTAGCAATGAAATTCAGGGACAGATCATTTGTCAAATTCATTTTTACCCAGATGAAAACAAGTGTGCTCAGAAAAAAATTGCACTTCATACAACACAAGCGTAGCGAGATGAAAGCAATAAGGAACAAGCCTAAACCCTGATGAAAAAAGCAATTGAAGAGATCTATTATTCGTTAAATTCGGATTTGCCAGATGAAGAATTCACAGAAAAAAGTGTACCCGATCAAATTTGACAAACTAAAACTTTGGTATTCAATTAATTGACGAGAATTGAGGATCGATTAATTCGCTGCCTTGTAATAGAGGGCTTTCCAGGCATTCGAGTTTACTCAGACAAAAAATGCAACGTAATATGAGAAAAGCATGGGCAATTGAAAAAATCAAGGGCATTTAAACAAACCATAAAACCCTAGTTTAGCAAAATAATTCAGGAACTGATCATTCGTCGAATAAGTTTTTACCCAGATGAAAATTCCAAGAAACAATTCTGCTCAGAAAAAAAAAAAAAAAAAATTTGCACCTTCATATAACCAAAGCGTGGTGAGGTGAAAGGAACAAGGGCATTTAAACAAGCCCCACACCATGATGAAAAGCGCAATTGAACAGAACTATTATTCGTTAAATTAGGCTTTGCCAGATAAAAAATTCACAGAAAAACTATACTCGGTCAAATATGAAAAACTAAATCTCTGGGATTCAATTAATTAACAAAAATTGAGGATCGACTAATTTGCTACCTTGTGATCGAGGGCTTTTCAGGCATTATCGTCGTTGGCCGCCCGGCGCATGGAAGAATCTGTCATGGAGAGACAGCACAAGCTCGGATAATCCAAATAACTGAGAGCAAGCGTTGTTATTTCGGGAACCAATTGCTCCATCATCGACACTCCTGGAGGGTGTTGTGATAACCTCTCAACCTGCTCCCAGTTAACCAAATTGGTGGTCCAAGCGTTAAACGAATCAAATGCCTTGCAAAAGCACAAACAGCTGCAGGCTAATAATGTTTTTTAAGGTTTTTTATTAAATTAGACGGCTGATATTTGTTCAATCATCTAACAAAAGATCTAACGGCTACGATTAGGACAGAAAAGCATTTAAGCGAGTTCATTTCAGAGGGAAACGCCTTACGGCGTAATTAATGATTTATCTATTTATTTCTCTTGATTGGGTCAAATGTGACTAGGAATATTAATTAAACAATGGTTTAATTAACTATTCCTAGAAGATAATCAAATAAATAGTGATTTATTTAATTATTCTTCATGGGTTTAATTATAAATGACTTAACAAATGTAGTTTATTAAGTAATTTCTCACAATGAAAGCAATTTTACTATGGTAAAATTGGCCCTACATGGTGTACTTTGATCCATCTAGTACATTATGGCCACAGGGAATTCACTCAGTGAACCTCTGACATATCACGTGCATTCGTGGCATATTAAACAATACCCTTAATTTCTCTACATATTGGAAAATCCCTCTAAAAATCACATTATTTAACCCCCACCAATATGAACCCAATACAACTTCCCAATTTAAAATTCCCCCCTACTTTCACTATATATTGTAGGTATCTATTTTTTCATTAACATTTTTTATACCCCTTTATATTTTTTCATGAACTTTAAGCTCCATTTTTTATATTTTCCAATATAAAAACCCTTTACCCCCTATATACCCTTTATCACTAGACAACGAAGTGGAGTCAAAGAGAGAAACCAATGGAGCTAAAGCGAAAGAGGATAGGGGTAGAGGAGGCGAGACCAATTCAAGTCTCATTTTATTTTGTGGTACCAGATCTCAGTGAGGCAGGGGAGGCATACCTATACCCACCAAGATAACTTAGTACAAAAATAATGATGTGCCCAGAAACATGAAGGTAAGTAATGAAGTACATGTTGAATGGTACATGACACGTTGGCATAAATGAGCCAAAAAATAATACAATGTGTCCCATATACATAATGTGCCTGGAAAAAACATGAGCGAGGACTGAATACAATGAAATGTGTGTACATGAGATATAACAACCCTTCCCTCAAAAATGGGTGGGAGGGAGGGTAGAACAACCAAAGAATCCCTGTCGAACAAAAAATGGCTCTGCAAATTGAATGGATCATTTGAAGGAGACATGTATGTCATGAGCGTTGCAAGTGGCAGTAACCGAACCCATCAAATCTGTAGAACTGCACCTGAAATTGTAGTATAATATGAAGAATCCAGGCATGTGGGGGGCTTCCTAAAGGGCCACCCCCTCACGAGGTCTGAAAAATCTCACATACACCCGAGAATCACTGGTACTATCTGATGCATCACTGGACCATCAAGTATATGAATCACGAGCATGAAACAACTAAGGCAAAGGGAAATGATGATTCCATTTGCTTGATTTGAGGCGCTGACAAAGAGTGGAAGCTGGAACCAAGATATACCGCCCTCTTGGTTGTTCTTCTGGAATAGATGTACTGATGTCGACATAATAGGTTTCACCATAGGTGAGGCAATGAGGATCCTCAACTAAGGCATGAGGAAAAATAGTAATGTGACAGATGGACTGACACCAGGGACAATGGAAAAAATGGGACTGGGGGATAAACAGATGACTTCCCTTGTCGGAACATAAAGTGCATGGTTGACCGGGCAGCGACTGACTCAACTCTGAAGGGCATGGTGGATAATATGACTAAAGACAAAAATGGTCAACACAGGATGAATGGTATAAAAATATGGATGGAATAATGTGACATGATACAATGGGATGTGAAACAGACTCCATGGATGCAAGGGTGACTCATCGTGGATGCTCTTAACAAGGGTGACTCGATGATGCTACCACACAGAATAGGCCTAGTGGGGACCATGAAAACATGATAAAATGATGGTTTATCATGAAGAAAATTGATAGGTGAGATGAAAAGTTCCAAGGGAAGGTTTTCCCCAAAGTTCAAGCGTCGTATATGAAGAAATTTGATTTTGAGAGGCAATGAAGCGACGCTTCTTGGAAAAATGGCTTCTGGGTGAAGTGGAAAATCATCAAAAACTAATAGAGACCCATTATAGTACTCGATGAGAGCTTTCAAATGGTGTTGATAGTTTGTCAAATGAAGCTACGGTCTAGTCACAATGTGCGATAGAAAAACTGTGGGTTTTCCTATAAAAGGACATTTTCCCTCCAATTTAGAGGAGGAGAAGACCCTAAAGCTTGTGGAGATCGAGCGGAAAAATGACCATCAAAATAAGGGTCTACAAATTTCTAGAAAGTGGCCTTACTTGTCTAAAGGTGGCCTTAATGCTTCTTGGAATGATGGTTCATGGTGAAGAACTAAGGATAGAGGAAAACGAGAATGAACTACTAGAGGAGGTTTAGAATCATCCTCACCCCCTAAGTCAAACATGGGGACTATGTAGTAAAGGTGGTATGACATAGAGTAGAATATTTGAATATATGGTATTGAACGTCTATGATATGTGATGTGAATATGGCTCACCGAATAGACCAATAGGACAAACTATCCAAGGAATGGGAGGATAATCGACCATACCTAGATCTGGTGGTGATCTACGTCAAGACTTATGTTAATAAATTGAGAATATAGCTAGGGGAAAACCATCATGCCCCCAATCATGGGATACTTCCCCGCAATAATATGTGATGGAGGGGATTGATCTAGTATGCAAAGGTGGGAATGATGCCCCCAAGCAAGAGGGGTAGTCATGGATTCCATGATGTCCTCATCAAAATGGAAGATGGGTGGATGGGAGGAAGATTGACTACATGATACGGCGGCAGTACCTTGTGCATCATCCTAAGAAATAAGGTTCACATATGTATCATCTGAAATGGTAGATGACGAACTAGTAGATGGAAAATCTATCGATGTAAAGACATGGGTTTTCGACGAAGGGAGTTCGATAGAAGCACGCGCAAAAACCTCAAAAAGGTTTTCCTGCGAGGAACTCAAGGATGATGATAGGTAAAGGATATGGCCTATGGAGTCTGTCATCTCAACATCGGGGGGAGGGATCACGATGGTGGGACCAGAGTCTCCCTATTCTGGTGTACTAGTGGTACTAGAATCCACAAGTAGAGGAGTAGATTATCGACTACGAGTAGCCTCGTATTCGCAAAGTGATTGAAGGTAATCACGAAATTCATCAAGATGAGGGAAAGAATGGGAATAGTAACCATAATGATTGTACAAGGCACAAAGGTGATTTGTACGTAATTTTTTGAGTTTATTAGTTGGTACTAGTAAGCTAACTTGGACCTCAGGGATATTTGACTTGGGGGATGTTTCATGAACCAAAGGTTTGAGATGAGGAAGTTCAGGATATTTATTGGTGGCATGCCCAACAACCTCACACAAAGCGCATGAAGGTATCAACTTTGGAGCTTTGGGAGTTGGAGGTTCTTGGGGAGCCTTGTCATTAGGTTCCTTCTTCTTAGCTTTTCCCCCCTATCCAGATGCTTTCGGAATAGGATGTAGAAATTCCCACTGTAGATCAACAGATTATGCAATAGACTAAAGCAAAATACAAGATCTACTTCTACAACAAACTTTGCGGAAGCTTAATTGAATATGAGCAAGATCAAATAGAACACATATATCTGAGAATCAGAAATCAATCACACATAACACAGAAGAAATAACTCGGGGAAAGCCTCAACCTAAAACCCCAACCTTTGTATTATCATACATGTGGAAATATGTTCAAGTTATAAAAAGAATCAGCTCTCAAGCTATCATGCTCTCTCTGCAATCAAACAATCCCTCTGCTGCTCATAGACAATCAAAGGCTTCTCATAAACCTTCTCCTCTACCCTCCAAGCCTCCTATTTCCTTGCGTAGTTTTTCTTGGGGTCCAGTGCTTCCACTTGTGTGAATTCCCACCTCACACTGCTCACTTGCCTCAGAAATAACTGCACAAACCTGAAGGAGATTATTCCTTCTGCATGGATGAGTTTCATATATAGGAAAAATCCTCCAACTGATACTACACTGTCCCTTTCTCTGATCTCAAATGGGTCTCTCACTGAACTGACATGCACGAGTTATTTATGAGAGACTATTCAGTTATTTGAAGTGCAGCAGTTACATGCATGCATCCATTAACTAACTGAACTCACAATTAATTCCACAAACTGTTGGAACTAATCTAACTTGACTTAACTCAGTTAACTCAGCTAACTAATTACAACTCAAAGTACAACTCATCATGATCTCCTTTAATCAAGGGATAACTTCCTCAATCAATGGAGAAACTGTTGCATGTCTTCACATAGACTTCATGTTTGATTTCCTACAACTAATTAACTCAAGATGAATTAATTAATTATTTTACAAACAGCTGCTAAGATCAAATTCAAATTTTACTTCTCAATTTTGGTTCAGGGACTAACTAAAATTGGAATCTAACCCGAAATACTATTTATAGAAATTTATTTTTAGCACTTCCAATTTTCATTTTTTGTAGCTATGTCCAACACTAGTACCCGAACTGCTATTTATAGTAGTGCTATTTTTATCACTTCTATTTTTAGCATTTCTTGTTGCCATTTTCAACATAGGAGTGGGTTCCTATTGAGGTAGCGGTGGAAATGGAGCATTGACAGGGGTCATAGGGACTTGGTGAACCGGGGTCAAAGCATGATATGGTCCTAGTTGACCAGGTGGAGTGTTCAAAGGGGGATCAATGTACCACACTAGGATCCCCAAAGTCATATTAGGGAGGACCAACGAAGCCATGATAGGGACAGAAAAGATTCTCGGAGGAGGAAACAATGAAGGTATCTATCTGGCAAGGTAATGTCCCAGCGAAATAGCTCCTAGATGGTTGATACCTAGAGGAATAGTTCCTAGTGGGAAATAAGGGGAGGCGCCCATAAAAGGAGGAGGTCTTGGTGGGGTGGATCTAGATGGCTCGACTGAGATGGTAACCACGGAGTATTGAGGAGCTAGTTGTGGGTCAGATGTACCAAACTACTTTTGAGTGGTCTGTGACGCTTGTAACAAGCAGACACTCAAAGATCTAGGCTTAGAGATAGAGGGAGAGGACCGAGGAAAGCACCTAATAATGAGGAGTCTTTGTAGACTCCGGGTGAAACACCAGTGAGAGGGGTAGAAGACTGATTGTCGGACACTGATGAGATAATGGACTTAGGAGAGGTTAAGGATGTTGGCTCGTAGTATGGAAATTGATCGATGGTGATGATATTCCCTTCATGGGGGAAGCACATCTTGCGGAAAACCACAGATGCGACAGTTGAAATTGCATAAGTGTAACTACGACCCAAGAGAATGTTGTAATCTAGAGGGGCATCAATAACCTCAATGTCTAAATGAATAGTCTTTCCCGCAAGAGTCACTTGACAATTTTGATATATGTCGAGAGGTTGGGATTAGTGATCATCCCAAGCACACAAAGTAATGGTGGATGGGGACAACTCAGGTGACTTGAGTTGCTTCCAAACAGCAACAGACATCATGCAAGTGGATGCGCCTTCATTGATAGTGCATCGAGAAATGATGGCATTACAGACTCTAACTGGTATCTGAAAAGAAACAGATGGAGGTAATGGAGGATGTTCTGATGTATCAACAAAAAAGACAATCAAATGATCTTCTGAAGGATCTATTGTGCCCAAAGCAGTTAGTAAAGCTTTCTTTTGAGATGGGCATGACTGGAGCACTTCGAACATCAACATGGAGGTAGAGGATTGCGCCTTGTCATCTACTATATTATATGCATCGGAAGCTCGGTTAGAATTTGTGTTACAATGTAATGGTCCCTTGGGGATCTTATGAATTGCCTCAACTTTAGGTTGAGGGATCTATAGCAGACCATTTTGTGTCGTAAGAGGCTGAATAGATGCTTTGGTTTTGGAATCACTACCGTATGAAGTTGATGGCTTGTCATATTGACGCAACTGATTTTTCAAGTTGATATCAGATGTATTGACCTCATTAGAATTCATCATAAGGATCTGGTAGTCACTAGGACCAAAAGGTTGGGGAAGGTGGGTTGCTTGACTTTGTTGAGGGAAAATATTTGTGAGCATGGCTGGTTGAGATGACACAGGATTCTGAGGTAGTTACTGCATGGGTGGTTGACCTCTAGAAGTTTCTTGGGCTTCCCATGTTTGGCGCATCTGGGGTAAGAGGGGACACTCATAAGTATAATGGTTGTGTACACCACAACATGCACAAGGATTGTTCATACGAATAACCTTGTTATGCTTGGGCTAGTCACCCTGTTTCTAGTTGTTAGTGTTAGGTTGTTTCCCCTGGGGTTCATTAAGTTGATTACCTTGGTTACCCTGGTTACCCTTGTTACCTTTTGCCTTATTCTTTTTCTTCAAATTTGGGGGATTGGTCGCACTCTTTTGTGAAAACACTTGACCCTAAGGGGGCGGTGGCTGTTGGGGTTGAGGATGCATGGGAGGTTGTGACGCTAATGCCTGAGGGGCTGGAGTACTTAGAGGTGCATAGGTATAAGATGGTGAAGGGGCAACGGTCTGATAGACAGAATGAGAACTAGTTGGCCCTGACATCTGCTGATGCAGTTTGGTGAATGCATAAGATGTGCTTTGTCCTGAATACACATTGTTGGTAGGAGGGGAAAAAGTGTTAGAGGAACTAGTGCCCCCCTGCGGATAGCCATAACACTGTTGAATATATGGTTAAGGATGTGAAATAGCTCCAATGATATCATCGACAACGTGAGATGCCCCCAATTCATTGGCACCACCAGGATGGGGGAGGTCTGGTATAACGATATAGACATAAATGGATTGAGCATAAATCAAATCGTATCTCAAAGTAGTCTAGAGAGCCTCTTCCTCTATCTAAGGAAAGTGAGACACAACATCTTTCGCAATAGGCACTAAAAGAGTCCTAAGAAACCAATCAAGATAGACACGGTATTTGAAGGGTAGATCATAGCACATGCTCCTCCTTCTACACCATTCCTGGACATGATTGGAAAGATGGGTGGCAAAGGACTGACGAAATGCATTCAAGAGCTCCATACTAGTGTCATATTGGAGAGGTAACTGAAAATATGAGAGGAATGCTTTAGCAAGTGTTGCGAAAATAGAATGAGAGGTGGTGTGATGGTTAACATTCCACTTCGTAGCATCTCTAGTGAGCATGCGTTGGAACAACCGGAGACGAATGGAATCATCGGTGATGGAATTGGATGAACACCACATATGGAAGGAACGGATGTGATTGGTGGGGTCGTCTCCAAAATTATCCTCAAACTTGGGAATGTCGGAGGGGAGCTTATTTGGCATAACTTTCCTACCAACATCGTGGTGTATAGGGTCATTAATCAACTGGCTAAAATCCAGGAGGCTTAACCCAGCCATGAATGGTAGCATGGGAGCTTTATGAACGGTTTTGTTTTGGGTGAAAGCACCCCAGGGCTTTGGGTTAGAACCCCAATAGAGCAGAAGCAAACTACAAAAAGAAATACTCAAACAGATCAGGGAAAGATGCTTATATTATCAAACTACATAAGAGTGACCGTACCCGGATTTCCTCCGTTCGAGTAGGTCTCGCAAGGTTCAGACCCTCTACAACTCCCGATGTTATTCAAACCTGAAAATCATTCAATTCGAACATACATAGCAGTATAGAAGTAAAGCATATTCACAAAATTAACTTTATATCATATAAACAAATGATTGATCATACATCAAAATGACATTCATATATGAAATAAAACATAATTTGATGCATAGACATAGTTAATTTCGAAAACAAGACAACATTTATTTTATTGCAGTAAGCTAGAAATAACATGGAGAGAATTCACCTGAGTCTTTCTCTGGCTCCAAGCGAAACCTTCCTCTGGATTCGTCCTATCCCAGCCTTCAACAATCTTCTTCCATCACCAACACCATGATATCTCAAGCAAAAGGAAGGATATCTATAATCAAGGAAACAAGGGTTTCCTGAAGCTTGGGGAAGTGCATGAGGCACAGGGATTCATCAAACTCAGTCAGGGATAATCTCAATATAATAACTCTATCTCTTATCCTCTTTAAGGCCTTCCCATAGAGGTCTATTTATACCTCTCCCACTTAGTTTTTTAGTTGGGAAACAGTTGGGCCACAGGAAATAGGAGGTAATCAACAAGTAAAACCCGTGAACTCCGCCCAAAATTATGGAAATTTAATTTTTAAAGTGTTTTAATACATATACGCGGGTTGGGTATTGACTTACCCCTGTAAACACACTTTCAGCTCAGGGCAAGGTAGCGTACAAGGAATAAAACACTATTTTTATGTATTTGGACCAAGTCTGGAAGGAGGGGTTTCCCTAGGCCATAAACAAAGCATCATATATACCAAGAGTGGTAAATGGCTTTATAACAGGTTCCTGAGACGGTTTCACTAGATGTGACCATCGGGGTAGAACTGAAGCCAATACTAGGTTGGGTTCCTGCACCTGAAGTGGGTCCTGACATGATGATAGTATGCAGTGAAGGAGACTCGAAATCAGATGAGGAATCAGATGAACCAGAAGAGGAGTCGATATGGGGACTCGGGGGGTTATGAACTTGAACCCTGCTGGGAGGAGTAATATGCCCAAGCGGAAACTGGGGATGAAGGCCTAAGAGTCTCCGCAACAAACACCTTGGTGGCGCAATGGTTGTAAGACACAAGTGACACAAAAATGGTGAAGGGAGAATAACAAGATGTTTTTTCCTTTGTGTGGGGAGATAAATTAATTAAGTCTTCGGTTGGAGGTGTAAACCAAGCGCCCTTTGCTTAAGGTGTGCGTGTGTGTGTAAGTGTGTTTATTGATTAAGCCGAGATTGTATTTGAAAAAAGAAAAAGATTGTTGAGATAAACTAAAATTAGAAACAGAAAATGAACAACAAATCAACTTTCTAAACCCCACCCAAAATCAGTTTGCAAACATTGTGCTGGTTGGTGGCGAAAGCAACTGAAAACACATGAAAAGGCCAATAGATCTAAGTGTCCATGTGACTAGGATCAAATGACACTATGTTGTTGGAAAGTGGTGCAGCAACAGCAAAAAACCAAGGAGGAAAATCGCGGCAAAAAGATAGGGATATGGATGTGAAGCCTAGGGAAAATGACCAAACAAGGTTCAATATGAAATTTTGGATGGAAACAACCTATCTTTGAAGATCTGAAACAGGAAGGTACAGATCTAGAAAATATGGTTGAAAGCTCTGCAAAAACATAGACTTCTTACTCAACTAAACTCCTCCTATAAAGGTGGAAGCGTACCAGAAGCCCTCAGGGGATAAATTCCACTTCGACGAGAAAATCATAATAAATCAAGGCCTAAGAAAGGTAGGACAGTGGTCAACCAACCCAGTAGACAGTGCTTGACAAAACCAAGAAACAGATCGGAAAAAATCCCAAAAACCCTAAAAATCACAAGTACTTACCTGATTCTTTGGATATCACACTTTTTGGGCCAGAAAGTGCGCTCTGGACCTCCAAATCGCACTTTTGGGGTAGAAAAGTTTGATTTTTGCTCCTTGATTCTTGGTCGAAAAGTCTCGTAAAAAAATTCCATCTCTGTCGCGGTTGGTTCCTATGACTTGTGAAAAAGACCAGAAAACTTATGAAAGTTAGAAATTTGACTGATATAGGGTTAGAAAGCTAGTAAAAAACATTAAGACACTAAAAAATAAAAACCATAAGCTTAAAACTGAAGGTCACCTAGGTTTTTGGATTAGAATTAAAAATGCAGTGGAGTCACCAAATTGTTAGCGACAATCAGAAAATCCCCAGTGGAGTCGCCAAATTGTTATTGTGTTTCTTCTTGAATGTGTACGAAAAGAAAGCACTTTAGGCTGTGGATGGCAAATAGCCCTAACAATGAAAATGGTTGTTAAACATTGTAGATCTGCATAAAATGATAGAAACAAAACCTATCAATGCCCTGATCTATGCCATAATCATAGTTAAATAAAAAAATGGAATAGTAAAATAAGCGCAAGTAACTCCAATAATCCAATGGAAACCAGATATATAAATAATATGTTTTATTAAACAACACCTTGAAGGGAACAAATAATGTTACCAGTCCCCCTCTATGGGATGGTTTCTTGCTATCCTCAAACATCTTCAACTTTTGTAGAGTCTCTCCCCTCTATAGCGTGTAAAAACTAGCAAATAAAATGTTTGAGCTCAATGAAAACTCAAATGAAAAAGAAAATGGTGTGCTGCAATAGTAATAATCAGAGCTGCAATAGTGAGTGCAACAATGAAAATGATCAAAAGTGAAGAATGAATGGAAAACCCTTCTATTTATAACAAAATATTAGATTATCCTTGAATAATGAGCAATAATAAAATATTATTAATCTCGTTCTAGAATTAACCATTTGGAATATTTTATTATATTTGGTTAGAGGGAAAAAGTATTTAAACTTTTATTTAGAAATAATAAATAAATAAATGATTTATTTATCATCTCAATAAATATGGTTAAGGAATAATAAACAACTAATGATTTATTTGATTATTCCTAAGGGATTTGGTCAAACTTGACAAGGAATAATAACTAATTAGTGATTAATTAGTTATTCCTAGAGAAAAATAAGATAATTAATGATTTATCTATTTATTTCTCATAATTGGGACAAATGTGACAAGGAATATTAATTAAACAATGGTTTAATTAATTATTCCTAGAAGATAATCAAATAAATAGTGATTTATTTAATTATTCTTCATGAGTTTAATTATAAATGACTTAACAAATATGGTTTATTAAGTAATTTCTCATAGTGAAAGCAATTTTACGATGTTAAAATTGGCCCTACATGTACTTCGATCCATCTAGTACATCATGACTAGATGACCATTTTTTTTGTGATAACAGGAATCCATCTCCCTAGATTACATGTCGAGTCTTCCTTTTACGAAGCATAGAAACAACTGTGTTTTCGTGGCCATTGACAGATTCTCTAAGATGGCCATTATGGCGGCCTGAAAGAAGAGTATCATAGTTGAAGCCACTGCTAAGCTCTTCTTTGAAAAAGTGTGGGTACATTTTGGGATCCCAAGGTCCATTATCTCATCAAGACAACAGGTTCCTAAGTACATTTTGGTCAAGCATCTAGTCTATGCTGGATACCAAGCTCACTAAGTCCATGGCTTTCCACACCCAAACTGATGGCCAAACAGAGGTCGTCAATTGGATGATCGTACACAATTTGCATATGTACAACTCGAAGCATCCACGCACATGGTATGAATTCCTCCCCTATATCTAGCACAACTACAATAGATCTCTCCATAGCTCAATTAGCCATAGCACCTTTTAGGTGGGGTTGGGATTCACCCCACTATGTCCCATTGATGTGGCCATACCATTTGCAGCTACTCAAGAAAATTAGTCTTATGTCCAATCCATAGCTAATAGGTTTAACAAATTCATAGAGCGCATTCAGCACATCCACCACAGGTCCATGACATATTGGACAGATCCAATGCTAAGTACAAGTAGCGTCATGATCACCATCGGGTGCCACACAAGTTATAGTTGAGTGACGAAGTTTGGTTTCATGTGCAGAAATAAAGCCTCGTTGGGCCCCACCACAAGCTTCACCCACTCTGATATGGGCCTTACACCATCACTAAGGTTGTAGGGGACAATGCTTTCGAGCTCAGCATTCCACCATTCCTTGGCCTACACCCAGTGTTCAATGTGGATCGCTTTCGACCATACTTTCCACCATTACTGGACACATCAAAGATTGCAGAGAAAATCACACCAACAAAGTTCAATTCAGACTGTATGGAACAAACCACAACTAATTGAGTCATGGACACACAGATCAAGAACACTCTCCAGCAGAGGATCCAACTGTATCGAGTTGTCAAAGTTGGACAACTCTTGCACCAAGGGAAGTGCCTCACTAGGGACCAAGTTTAGCAGAAGTTTCCTCATCTCATGGAGGCACTTAGCGTAATGGGGACCATTGCTTCCCAAGGGGGGAGGACTGATCTAGGTGTATATTGGTGGCCACCCACCTATTCCACTGGGATCCCCACTATTGTTTCTTTTCAGTTTCCTTAATTGTAGCACAACTTACTATTTTTGTTAGTTTTTCAGGTCCTAAACTTCTAAAGCCATTTTGAGGGACTAAAAGATGCTTTAAGGGAAAATGGAGAGGTTGGAAAAGCCCCAAATTTTTCTACTTTTTTTTCAATCTCCTCTTTGAGATCTTCGAAACGAGGTATTATAATAGCCAAACTAAGATCGTATGTCAAATTTACGACACCGGGAAGTTGATGTACCAATTTACCAAAACGAGGCCCATAGTTTTGGAGCTTCATCTCCTAGGGTTAGGATTTTGGATCTTTAGGGTTTTCCATTATTTCTCAATAATAAATAAGTCCTTGAGCCTCATTGTAACATAGTTTAGATGCATGTATCTACCACATCTCTTCTCAGATATAAGCTACCATAGCCCGAGATATTTTATTTTTATTTTTGTATGTAAGCATATTTCAGTGATTTGATATTAAAGAAATGAATTTTATTTCTACTGCATCTCCATGTATATGGGTATTGTATTTTGTTGCATTCCTACATAAGTCTGGATCAGTGGTATTAGAGTGGTCTGCTCTTTCTCTGTTTTTCTTTGTGTGACCCCAACGAGGTCAGGGTATAAGGAGTTAGTGCTTGATCTCGTTAAACCTTTGCAAGGCAAGCCTCACAAAACTCAATGTTCTCCCATGGTGGAAGAAAGAAAGATGAGGGGGCAGGAGATCCTTTCAAAATATTTCTCGAGGAAGCCCATGAGAGACAAAGGAACACAATGATGGATAACTTTTCCCATATCCTTCAACAGCTACCCACAGGCAATGCATCTTCATCCAACATCCACTCTGGAAGCATCACTCCTTTTAAGGTATAAGTTAACTTTGATATTCCCATATTTGAGGGCTATATAGATGCAGACATTGTAAATAAATGGATAAATCAGTTGGAAGGATATTTTTCATTTCATGACTTTTCCAACCGGGAAAAGATTACTTTTTCACTTCTCATAGCCGCCCCACACATCAAGGATTGGTGGGAAACCTACTATGAAAAAAAGGAAGAGAGGGAATCCTCACTGTTTTCAGCCACACCCACTTGGAATTATTTCCTAGACGCCATTGAGGAACAATATTTCCCTGTCAGGAGCTATGAAGATAAATACATACAGTGCACCAAGCTACGGTAGGGAAAATACCAAGATGTGTCGGAGTTTAAAATGGTTTTCCTTACCCTTCGCACAAAGTTGGGTATCAACAATTCCAATTGGCATTTGGTACTCAAGTACCACAACTGTCTACCCAAGTGCATCCAGGATGATATGGAGTTCCTCGACATCTCCTCGCTCGGGATGTTGTACCGATACATTGTCAATATTCAGAAAAAGTTTAAACAAAAGAAGTGATACTTTGGATCTATGAATCCAAAGCAAGGAAAAGGTGCCACCAAAGCCGCCTAGGACAGGGTGACCCAGGACAACCCGCTGAAGCTGCAAGCAAAGAACAACACCATGAAGACAAAGAAGGACATGGGAAAATGGTGTAAGTTCCATTAGGTCTCCACTCAGAACACAAGTGAGTGTCGAGCCACTGGTGACTGAGCTAAAGGCTTCTGAAATAGGCGCATGTTCTGACTCTGAGTCAAAACCTGACAAGGGGACTGAAAAATGGAAGTAGATCATTGACGCAGAGCCCAGTGCCACCATGGCCACCACTAAGAATCAAAGGAATGAGACTAAAGATCTAGATGAGGGGGAACACCTCTTCCACTCACAAATGTGGTTGAAGCATTCTACGTTGCAATTCATTGTCGATAGTAGGAGCCAAAACAACCTCATTTCAATAGAGGTTGTGAAGTGGCTTGGCCTACCAACGAAAACACATCCACAAACATACACCATCGGGTGGCTTCACCAAGGACAAAATCTCCACGTCATCCAGCAGTGTTGCCTTCCCTCCAGCATCAAGCCCTTCACGGATGGGGTATTGTGTGATATTTATCCTCTTGAAGTTTGTGATGTATTATTAGGACAACCATAATTGTGGAAGCGGCATGTTGTATATGATTCTATACCTCGCTTTATGATTATTACTTTGGACGATAAGTTGTACACGATACCGGAGGTAGCCCCACCTACCGCCATCTCTTTGATCAATACAACACAATGCCATAAGATCATTTCCTAGACCAATAAATGTTGTTTCCTTATGATTCGCCCTCAGGATAAAAAGAAGGTTATGTCCACGGCTTCCACACAAGGTTCCTCTACATAGCAATAGTAGATGGACAAGGTTGTGGAGGAGTACAGTGAAATTTTCGCCTCACCTATAGGGGTAACTCTACACTATCAAGTCAGGCACTCCATAGATCTAACCCCAGGTGTGCCTCTACCCAATGGATGGATCTATCGACTCTTTGTTCCGGAGAACAATGAGATCAAGCGGCAGATTCAGGATTTGTTGCAGAAAGGGAACATCAATCCAAGCTCAGCACCCTATGAGAGCCCAATTGTATTGGTACAGAAGAAGGACGGGACCTAGAGACTCTGTATTGACTATCGGGCACTGAACAAGATCACTGTTTTGAATAGATACACAATCCCATGGATTGATGAACTTTTGGACCAGCGCAAGGGGGGAAAATATTTCAGTGAGATCGACTTGAAGTTTGATTATCACCGGGTGCCTATCGAATCTTCTGATGTGTGGAAGACTGCTTTCAAATCGAAGGAGGGCCTTTTTGAATGTTTGGTCATGCCTTTCGAGTTGACGAATGCTCTTGCAACCTTTCATGAGATTGATGGATGTCATCTTGTGACCTTTCACCAATGAATTTGTGGTGGTGTATTTAGATGACATCTTAATATCCATCTAGAGTTGGGAAGAGCACCTCCACCATATTTGTCAGGTCCCTCAAACCCTGTGACACCACAAGATGTGTGCCAATTTAGAAAAATACACTTTTGGCATGATCCAACTTCAATATATGGGGTACATCATTGATGAGAAGGGTGTGCATGTGGACCCAGCCAAGATACAAGTCATTTGGGACTGGCCAGCCCCAACCACTCTAACAGAGCTCTACAGCTTTCTCAGTCTTGCCAATTTCTATCGCAAGTTTGTATTGGGGTTCTCTCACATCAATTAGCCTTTAAGTCAAGTCACCAAGCGTGGAAAGGAAGAAAATTCCTTTTGGTATGAATCCCAATAGAAGGTGTTTTCTGAGTTAAATTATCACCTCTACTCTACACCAGTGCTCACATTACCAAACCTACAAAAACCATTTGATATTGATACAGATGCCTCCAACTATGTTATTGGTGCAGTTCTTACTCAACAGGGGCATCTAGTGGCATATCACGGTGAGACACTTTCAGACACAGTCCGAAAGTATCCCACATATGACAAAGAGATGTATTCCATTGTTCAAGTCTACTGACAATGGAGGCATTACATTCTGGGGAAGGAAACGATCATCCACACAGACCACCGACCCCTGTAGTCATACAGACATAGGGGAAGTTGCAGAATGATTGACTTTAAAAATGGTCCACATTACTACAATAATTTCATTTGAACATTAAGTACAAGAAGGGAAGCACCAACAATGTTGTAGATTGCCTTAGTCGATGACTGGTCATGGCGCTGGCCACTATGCTCGACTCTTATGGGCACAAGACTGTGGGTTGGCTGCATCTTTACAAAAGCGATCCAAAATTCGGCGGCACATACCAGACACTCATGGAAGGTAAGAAAGTTCCAAATTTTCACCTCTAGGATGCACTGTTATGCCACCTAGGACACATCGATGTTCCTTCAAACGAGTGTGCCAAGATTATTTGGGAGGTGCACTACAGTTAGGTCACTAGACATTTCGGGGTAGAGAAAATAGTGGAAGTACTGCATAAGTATTTTTATTAGCTGAACCTTCGATGGGATGTTAGGAAGTACATCAAATCCTGCACTTCCTGCGCCATTTCCAAACCAACCATCAAGAAGAAAGGCCTATATACTCCTCTACCTACTCCTAGATGACCTTTGGAATCCATCTCCATGGATTACATGTCGGGCCTCCCTTCTACTAAGCATGGCATCAACTGTGTTTCTATGGTCATTGACAGATTCTCTAATATTGTCATTCTAGTGGCCTGCAAGAAGAGTATCACAACAGAAACCACTTCTAAGCTCTTGTTTGAATGAGAGTGGGTACATTTTGGGATCCCAAGTCAATTATCTCAGATCGGGAAAATAGGTTCCTAAATAAATTTTGGCCAAGTCTTTGGTCGATGTTGGATACCAAGATCGCTAAGTCCACAACTTTCCACCCCTAAACTGATGGCCAAACAAAGGTCGTCAACAGGATGATCGTACACATTATGTGTATGTATAACTCGAAGCATCCATGCACATGGGATGAAAACCTCCCCTATGTCCAAGACAGCTACAACAAAGCTCTCCATAGCTTAATTGACCACAGCCCCTTTCAAGTGGGGTTGGGATTCCAGCCACTATGTCCCATTGATATGGCCATACCATTTGCAGCTACACAGGTATATTTGTCTCATGTCCATTCCGAAGCTAACAAGGCTAATAGCTTCATTGAGCACATCCATCACATTTGTCCATAGGTCCATGACATATTGGACAGAGCCAATGCTAAGTACAAGCAGCGTCATGATCAGCATCGGGTGCCACACAAGTTCAAGGTGGGTGACAAAGTTTGGTTACATTTGTAGAATGAGTACCTCGTTGGGCCCCACCGCAATCTTCTCGCAATCTGATATGGGTCTTACACCATCACTAACATTGTAGGGAACAATGCTTTCAATCTTAGCATTCCACCATTCCTTGGCCTGCACCTAGTGTTAAATGTGGATCTCCTTTGACCTTACTTTCCACATTACTAGACACATCAGACATTGCATAACATTTCACACCAACAAAGTTAAACCCAGACTTCATGGAATAGGCCACAACTAATCAGGTCATGGACATGCAGATCAAGAACACTCGCCAGCAAAAGATCCAACTGTATCGGGTTATCAAAGTTGGCCAACTCCTACACCAAGGCAAGTGGCTCACCAGGGACCAAGTTCAGCAGAAGTTTCCCCATGTCATGGAGGCACTCAACGCAATGGAGACCATTGCTTCCTAAGGGGGGAGGATTGTTCCAGGCAGATATTGGTGGCCACCCGCCTATTCCACTAGGACCCCCACCGTTGTTTCTTTTCAATTTCTTTAATTATAGCACAACTTACTATTTTTGGAAATTTTTTGAGTCCTAAACTTCCGGATCCATTTTGAGGGACTATAACGTATTTTGAGGGAAAAGGAGAGACCGAAAAAAATTCCAAACTAATTTATTTGTTTGTTTTTGGCCTCCTCTTCGAGATATTCAAAACAAGCCATTATGATAGCCAAACGGAGATCATATGCCAAAGTTACGACCCCGAGAAGTTAATGTACCAATTTACCCAAACAGGGCCCACAAATTTGGTGCTTCATCTCCTAGGTTTATGTTTTTGGATGTTTAGGGTTTTCCATTGTTTCTAGATAATAAATAGGCCTTTGAGACTC
The DNA here is from genome assembly GCA_000404065.3 of Pinus taeda. Classification (NCBI taxonomy): domain Eukaryota; kingdom Viridiplantae; phylum Streptophyta; class Pinopsida; order Pinales; family Pinaceae; genus Pinus; species Pinus taeda. Next base: position 131,525 of record APFE031279778.1, on the reverse strand, counting down.
ATTGTAACACATTTCAGAGGCATGTAGCTGCCACATCTCTTCTTAGAGATAAGCTACCATCGCTTGTGCTAGTTTATTTTTATTTTTGTATTTAAGCATATTTTAGTTCTTTGATATTAATGAAATGAAGTTTTATTTCTATTGCATCTCTATGTATATGGGTATTTATGTATTTTGTTGCATTCATGCATAATTCTGGATTAGGTGCTCCTCCTACTATCTATACCACCTGCCACATATGAGTCAACATGTCCATGTAGAACAATGTTTGAACCTCAAAATTATAATTCTTGAATAGTAGTACTCAAATCCCTGAGAATCAACTTTACTACCTTACAATGCACTTTACCTAGATTGTTCATATACATGCTCACAACTCCCATTGCATTTGCAATATTTGGCACTATGCACACCATCGCATACATCAAATTGTTAACTGCTTATGAATATGGAATCTTAGACATGTAGTCTATCTCCTCATGTGTCTTGGGACATGTCTCCTTAGACAATTTGAAATGGCTAACCAAAGGTGTACTAACTAGTTTTTCATCTTTCATTTTAAATCTTTCCAACACATTTTCTATGTAGTCACTTTGAGACAAATTTAATTAATGATTTGTCCTATATCTTGTTATCCTCATACCAAGGATTTTCTTTACAACACCCAAATCCTTCATAGCAAATGAATTATCTAATTTTATTTTGAGCACAATTATATCTTGCTTGTTATACCCTACAATAATCATCTCATCTTGATACAATAACAAGATAATATAGTTACCAGTATATAGTCTCTTATAATAAACATAGTGGTCAGGCTAACATCTATAATAACCATGTCCTATCATAGACCTTTCAAAATTCAAATATCTTTTCCTAGAGCTTCCTTTAAACCATACGAGCTCTAATTCAATGTGCATACTAACTTTTCCTTCCCTTTAACCTCATATATTTTTTGTTGTTTCATGTAAATATCTTCCTCCATTCCCCATGGAGAACAATCGTTTTTACATATAACTGCTCAAGATGAAAATCTTCTACTACCGCTAAGCTTAAAATAGTTCTAATTTCTTACAACAAGAGAAAATATCTCATCAAAATTTACACCTTTATACTATGCAAACCCATTTACAACAATTTTGGCCTTGTACCTCTTTTTGCCTCTATATTCTTAAGGCTTCAACCCACATACCCATTTATGTTGCAATTTTCTTCTACCTGTAGGCAACAAGACAAAGTCCCAAGTTTGGTTATGTACCAAAGAGTCCATCTTCTCTTTCAAACTTTTCTCCCATTTCATTCTAGTTTCTACTTACATTGCTTCTTCATATCTTTTGGTTCACCATAATTAGTCAACAATGCATAATACAATGCAAGAGATTAATGTTCAAGGGTTCTACTTAACTCAGTTGATCTTCTAATGATGTCTATAGGATTTTGGCCTACATGTTATTGTTGTTGTTGAGAAATTTGATTTTATAGCGCCTTTGGAATTTATTTTTTTGTGATTTCATCAAGTATTGTGTATTTTGTGTTTTCCTTTTCTTGTTTCTTTCCCTGCAGCTAATATATGTACATGGCATTCTCATTGAATACCACATCTCTAATCTGAATGATATTGTTATTTGCATAATCCCATAAGTGATAGCCAAAATCATTATCTCCATATCCAATAAAAGTACACTTCTTGGATTTGTTATCAATATTTATTCTATTTTCTCTATCAATATGGACAAATTCTTCACAATCAAAAGTCTTCATAAATGAGTAGTTTACCTTTTTACCAAGCCATGCCTCCTCTGGATTGCCACAATTAAAGGAACTTGTAGGCCTTGTTTTCATTAAGTAAATAACAGTATCGACAACATCTACACAAAATTCTAAGTGAAATCCTACATGCAATCTCATACTCCTTGCATGCTCCATGATTGTCCTATTCATCCTTTCTTACACCATTTTCTTGTGGTGTTCCTGGAACTACCTTCTCTCTATGAATTATGTGGTAAGAATAGTAACTATTAAACTCTTTGCTACAATAGTCACCTACATTATATGATATAATACACTTCAACTTATTTCTTGTCTCATTCTCAACCAAAGCTTTCCATTTCTTAAAAGTATCAAAGGCATTGACTTTGTTTATAATGCAACAAAATCAATTTTTCCAAGTTGGGTCATCATTAAAAGTAACGTAATAATAAGAGCCACTACGGGATGATACCTAAGTTTGTCCCCATACATCTTCATGCTAAAGCTCTAACTTTTCACTTTTGTTTTTCTTCTCAACTCTGATAAATCTAACTCATTTTTGTTTTCCATAAAAGAAATACTCACAAAAGTAGAAATCAACTTTTTTCCCTTAAGTGGAGAATTTGCATAGCATTCTCACTTTGTACCCAAACCTGTGATGCCACATTGTTGTATCTACTCCAATTGAAGCTAAATAAATATAAAATTAAATATTACTAGTACATAAATGCAATGTACCTACCTTATCTCCTTTTACTATTATCAAAGATCCTCAAGTAACCTTTCATGAATTTCCAGTAAATGTGACTATACAACCTTTACTCCCAAATTTCCCTATTGAAATTAGATTTCTTCATAAATTAGGAATGTTCCTTACCTCTTTCAACAAACATTAGTTTCAATTCTATAATTCTATTCATACCTAGTACATGCGTCACACTTGAATCACATAACAGACTTATACGAGACTTTTCTTATGAAGGGGATAACAGATCTTCTCTCACATATACAATACATTTATTCCCATGTTAGAAGGAATATAAACCATATACCAGACTTGGTATATCACCTAGTGTCTTAAGGTAGACACAAACCTTATCATAACCTTATAACATCCTATCAAAGCCTTTATATGACAGAGATCCCTTAAACAAAAAATAAACATCTTCTTTCACATAAGCAAAACATCATATAGATTTTAACCCCCAAGAACTCAAAAGTACTTGTAAACATATGATGTTATCTAAAAAATTCAACTTATCAACTTTCATAATGGATAAATCATATATTACATACCCGAGAGATACCATGTGTATAAATCATTGTAAAGTTCCTTGTGATTGTCTTCCTTTACCTTCTACGAAGGTTTCTTGTCTTCATTATTTTCAGTTACATTGGCCTGATTCTTATCTTTTATCTTCTTGTTGTTGTATGTTTAGGACAATCCTTCTTGCAGTGTCCTAACTCATGGCATCTAAAGCACTAGAATTTAGATACATCAACTTTTTCTTTGAACTTCCTTGAAGACTTCTTTCTAAACCTGCTCTTGATTCTTGCAGCAAATGCTTGAAAAATTCCTTCAATTTTAGTATCTCCTTGGTAGAGTTTAGTTTTGATACAAAACTAATCAGATGATACTTTATGGATTCTAGAAGAATCCTTTATGCCATGATTTCTCCTTTGTTTTACTTGGATACTTCTTGAACATTTTCTTCATTAGGTTTAACATTCTTTCTTTCCACATATTACTTCACTTCATTCTCCAGGAGGACTAGATCCATCCTCTTTTTCCATGCTTTGAAGTTGGAGGCACTATTTAGCTTGTTTCTCTCCTTGTAGATGGATTTCATTTGATCAAATGACATGAGTAACGGAAGGATGAGGACTTAGTTGATCCTCAAGAGAGATAATTGTTAGACAATTAAATCATAGAGCAATGGAACAAATAAAATATTGTGGAAACAAAAAACACATAAACACATAAAACAAGAGAGACACATATATGCATGGTTCACCCAATTCGGGCTACGTCCATAGAGAAACAACCCATCCTTCCTTTTATATTATCTAGCAAAATGAAGAGATACAACCTACATCAAATCTGTTGTAATTTCCTCTTCGCTCTCACACGGTCTCCTCTCCCTTTCTCGGTCAAAATAATCAATATGCAGCCACAATATAATTCCCTTATATAAATGTAGGGTTTCCTTCTAGGGAAAAAAACCCTCTATGAACATAACTTCTACCATCAGATCATCCTCCTAATGAACGTCCCAGATTGACTACGAAATTACAATATTTTATAAAGCAATTTTTCGTCTATTTTTAGCTTCGAGATTGCTGCCCCATAACCCCCACCGGGGGCTCGCTAGCCCCTGGACCCCCCATCCGAGGGTGATAGGCCACCCCAGACCCCCCATCTAAGGGAGATAGGCCACCCCAGACCCCCCATCCGAGGGCGATAGGCCACCCTGGACCCCCCAGCCCGAGGGAAATAAGCCACCCTGGACCCCCTGGCCAAGAGAAAATAGCACCCCCCCCCCCCCCGGGATCCCCAGTTGAGGAAAGAGCACCCCCCACATGGAGGGGTGAATAGTATTCCTGGGGTATACACCCAATTGAAACAAGACCATTGAATCAAGAATATAATCAAGCTCCACACACAAAAATCTCCCACTTGGATATTGATTATAGAAACCCCACCATTGTTTCACTTGTTTAACAATGCTTCCACTTTGGACCTGGATATTTCTCATCTTCATCATCATACTTGAAGACTAATTGAAACTAAGAAGAAACTCAGTTTATCCTTGGTTATAACCTTTGTTAACATATATACAAGATTCTAGCTAGTGTGTATCTTTTCCAGCTTCAATTGTCCATATTCCAAAATTGACCATATGAAATGGTACTTGAGCTATATATGTTTAGCCTTGGAATGAAATGTCGATTTCTTTGCAATATGAGTGCCACATTGGCTGTCATTGTATAACCTTTCAATCTCTTGCTTCTTTCCCATTTCATCCACAAACCTTTGTAACCAAATCATTTATTTACTAGGCTTTGTAGAAGCAACATACTCTACTTCCATTATTGAAATTGCAACAATGTTTTTCAATTTTGAAACCCAATTGACAATTATTCCACCTACTGTAAACACATACCCTGTGGTTCTCCTCTTGTTATCCCTATCACCTTCCATATATGCATCAACATATCTCTGTATAGGAATGTTTGAACCACCAAATCATAATTCTTTATTTGTAGTACCTATAAAATACCTAAGAATCCACTTCACTGTCGTTCAATGCTCTTTTTCCGAATTGTTCATATCCTTGCTTGCAATTTCCACTGCATATGCAATAGAAATCCTTGTTTATACCATTGCATACATTAAGCTTCCAATTGTTGATGCATATGGAACTTTACACATAATCCATCTCTTCCTAAGTCTTGGGACACATCTCCTTAGTTTGAAATGGCTAGCAAGAGGTGTACTAACTAGTTTTTCATTCTTCATATTAAATCTTTCCAACACCTCTTCTATGTACTCACTCTGAGACAATGTTAATTTGTGGTTTTTCTTGTCTCTAGTTATTATCATACTAAGGATTTGTTCTACAACACCCAAATCCTTCATTGCAAATGAATTTCCAATTTTCCTTTGAGAACATTTATTTCCCACATTTTATACCCTACAAAAATCATGTCATCTACATACAATAGTAATATAATATAGTTGCCATCATTTTTCCTTTTAAGATAAACACAATGGTCAAAATGACATCTAGTATAAATTTTTTCAAACATAAACCTATCAAATTTTAGATACCACTGCCTTCGAACCTGTTTTAATCCATACAAACTCTTCTTCAATTTTCAGACTAATTTATCCTTCCCTTTGACCTCATACCCTTATGGTTGTTGCATATATATTTCTTCCTCAAAACCCTCATGGAGAAACCTTGTCTTTACATCTAACGGCTCAATATCAAATATTGTGTTTCCACTAGAATTAAAATAGTTTTGATTGAAGTCATTTTAACAACAGGAGAAAAAAATTCATCAAATTCTATAAATTTCTTTTGTGCAAATGCCTTCACCACAAGTCTAGCCTTATACATGCGTTTGCCTCCATCTTATTCCTTCAACCTGTAAACCCATTTATTCTACAATGTTGTTTTACCTACAAACAACTTGACTAAGTCCCAAGTCTGGTTATGCATCAAGGAGTTCATCTCTTCTTCCATGGTTTGCTCCCACTTCTTCTCAGTTTCTGCCTTCATTGCTTCTTCGTATCTTTCTGATTCACCAAAATAGATCAACAATACATAATATAATGAAGGAGAGAATTGTTCAGGGGGTCTACTTATCATGGTAGATCTTCTAAAACCACTTTCAAGTGTTTTAAGTGCATGTTGTTGTTTTGGTTGTTGTTTTTGTTGTGGTTGTTGATCATTAAAATCTTAAACCTTTACTTTTTTTGTGATCTCATCAAGCACTGTGTATTCCTTTTTTTCCTTTTCCTATTTCTTTTCCTACATCTGATCCTTATACAAGAACTTTTCATTGAATATGACATCTATGCTCATAACGATTATCTGATTTTTATAATCATATCAGCAATAACCAAAATCATTAACACCATATCCAATAAAGGTAAATTTCTTTGATTTTGCCTCAAACTTCGTTCAATTTTATTTATTGATGTGGATAAAGGCTTCACAACCAAAAATCTTTAAAAATGAGTAGTTTACCTATTTAACTATCCATTCCTCCTTTAGAATACCACCATCCAAGGAACTTGAATTTCCTATTATTATTAGATAAACAGTAGTATCTATAGCATCTACCAAAAATTCTAAGGTCAGTCCCGCATGCAGTATCATACACCTTTCACGCTCCATGATTGTCTTGTTCATCCTTTTTGACACGCCAATTTCATGTGGTGTTCTTGGAACTGTCTTCTCTCTGCAAATTCCATGCTCTGAATAGTATTTATCAAACTCTTTCCTGAAACATTCACCTCCTTTCTTTGATCTAAGACACTTCAACTTCTTTCTTGTCTCATTCTCAACCAAATATTTCCATTTCTTGAAAGTAACAAATATATAAGATTTATTTTGAATACAATAAATCCATGTTTTCCTAGCTACATCATCAATAAAAGTAATGTAATAGAAATATCCACCGAGAGATGATACCTGAGCAGGTCCCCATACATCTATATGCACAAGCTCTAATTTTCCGCTCTTCTTTTCCTTCGCAACTATAAGAAATATGAATATATTTTGTTTTCCATAAACACAAAAATCCAAATCAACATGCTTCAAACCTAGCAACAAATTTCTTGAGTGAAGAATTTGCATCCCTTTCTCACTCATGTGTCTAAGCCTGTGATGCCAAAATGTCATATCTTCTCTTGTGGAGGCTAAATAATTAATCTAATTATAAATAACATTGCATAAATACAACATACCAACCTTTTCTCCTTTTTCTATTACCGGGGCTCCTTTAGTGACCTTCTAGGTTTTGTCTGTGAATGTAGTTACACATCCTTCACCACCTAACTGCTCTATTGAAATTATATTTTTCTTCATATCTAGAACATGCCTTACCTTCTTCAATATCCATTCATTTCGATTTTGTTTCTTTATAAAATCCTTACCCTTTCCAATGATTTTACAGGGTTTATCATAACCCAAATGAACTTGTCCAAAATATCCTTAAACATAGTCATGAAAATGCTTCTAATCGGGTGTGGCATGGAATGAATCCCCTGAATCTACCACCTAGGAATCAATAATATTCTCTAATGAAATAATCAAATCATCTTGAAACACATCACATGTTACATCCTCTTCATGAATGTTATTTTCTTATCAATCTCCTTCTTTTCCCTTCCAAGATTCGCAATCTTTCTTCAGGTGTCCTTTCTTTCCACATTTCCAACACATTATCCCTTATCTAGATTTGGATCTGCCTTTTCTTTACTTACTGTGATTTCCTGGGCTCCTTCATCTTTCCATTTTTCTTCCCCTAGTCTCTTTAGTCAAAGCATTACTTAATGTCTCACCGGAGTTTTTCCATCGCGTTTCTTCTCTAAGGATGGCACCAACAACATCATCAAACTTTAAAGTACTAGATCTAGAGACAGAGCTACTAATAGCCATAACTAAGTCATTCCAACTTTCTGGCATTGAGAACAGAAATAATATAGCCCTAACTTCATCATCAAACCATAAGACTAAGATCGTTAATATTAATATATTATTCTTAATAGAATTATCCCCTAATATTTATTCTATTAATTTATATGAATAATATTATTAACAATATAAATAATTTAATTAAAAGTTTTTTAACAACCTTGATCCCTCCCCCTGGGCCTTGGTCAAACCTAGCCGTTAGAGGTCTTGTTTATCCGTTACTCAGTAAAATTTCGCTGTTGGAATGACCTGTTGTCCCTATTTAACTTATTGCTCAATTTGGATCTTCAACTTGTCCTGAAGATGAACCACACTAGTTGGTTTGAAACACGTCGACAAATGATTTTTTATGTGATTTTGCTGAAATTATTCTCACAAACAATTGGTAACCGTGTTAAATTCATTTAAATGATCAGCAACATATCCATATTTTAACATCTTCATATTAAATAGATGCTTCATAAGAAATACCGTATTTGAGGCTGATTATTTTTCATATAGTTTGGCCAATGTCGTCATTAAACCTCTTGTTTTCATTTCCTTTGTAATGTTGAATTCCACCAACGCTGGTAGAAACAACCGTATTGTTCTTAGTGCCTTTCTGTCGAGAAGATCCCATTCTTATTTCATCATACTCATCGACTTCTTTGATTTTCTTCTCCATCGTAGTTACAAATATTTCTGATACAGATAATATTTCATCTGCATCTTCCACAGTTGGTATTTTTGGCCATTAAATTTCTCGACCCTAAACGTACCATCTTTTGCCATTTTCCCCACTCAAACCAACAACCCTTCTCTCCTGTGAATTTATCATCCACGTAGACCTTTGGCTCTGATACTAGTTGTTAGAAAAATAAATAACAAAGAAGAGAGACACATAAAATATTGTGGAAAAAAAAAACACAGAAATGCATAAAAGAAGAGAGACACAAATATACGTGGTTCACCCAAATTGGGCTATGTCCACAGCTAAATAGCTAGTCCTTCCTTCTATATCATCCAGCAAAATGAAGAGATACAACCTACAAAAAATCTATTGTAATTTCCTTTTAGCTTTCATACAGTCTCCTCTCTATTTCTCTCTCAGAATAATTAATACCCATCCGCAATAAAATTCCCTCATATAAAATAAGGATTGCCTTCTAGGGAAAAAAAAACCCTAAATTAACATAACTTCTATCGTCAGATCATCTGCCTAATGAATGGCCCAAATTGACTATGAAATTACAATATTTTTAAAGGAAATTTTTCTTCTATTTTAAGCTTCAGGGCACTTCCCCTGAACCCGATTTGGGGGGGATAGGCCTCCCCACACCCAACCCCACCCCCCTCCCTCCGGCGCATGGAGGGTGAACAGTCTTCCCAGGGTATACACCCGGTTGAAAAATACCTCTAAATCAGGAAAGATAATCAAGATCCACACCCAGCAAGAATAATGTTTCAAGATGATCTTCAATATATGCTTTAATATTTCTTCAAGATTCCCCAACATGGTCTCTAAGCAAGATGTGATCTTTTAGCTTCCTTCTTCACCTTAGCTTTGATACCATGTTAGAAAATCAAGGGTTTTGATCATGGTAACTTGATTTTATTATTCTTGAAAATTGTGTATGAATTATTTGAGTCTTGTTATTACTTCTTATATGTTCATCTTATTCATCAAGCACTTATAGAGTAATTTCATTATGCAGGAAAGTAAAGATTACGGAAACACAATACGCAAGACAAAGATATTTACCTTGGTAAAACCCCTCTCTTAAGGGAAAACCCCAAAAATCCTTCCTTATACCAATGAGAAATATCAAAGTTAGCCTTTGCACCAAATATCAAGTCAATCCCTCTCCAAACTAGGCCTCCCAAGTCAAGTTCAAACCTGGTCAAACCTTCCCTAGCAAACCCTAGCCAATCAACTTCAAATTCTGGAAAGATGTTTTAGTTCAACCTTGCAACTAGTAGAGTGAAATTAATACCTTCAATAGACCCCGGAAACTCATCCCCCAACAACATAAACTATCTTACATACGTGTGAACAGTAGGAGGGAGAAACTAGGTACTCGAAAACATAAATTTTCTTCTTCCTGAGAGTAGGAAATCTTCCTTCCAAATACTTGGCTCCTTGTCCTCTTGAGATCATCCTTTTTCTCACCTTTGTATGGTTGCAAATTAATTTCTCCAAACTAAGAATATGAATTATGTTAATTATTCCTAAAGGCCTCTCCTATTTATAGTTTCCCTGTAGAAATTAATGTGTAGATTCTAAATTGCTCATGAAATTTACTAAATCGCTAGACTAGAAGCTACTCTACTGATCTGCAGAAGAAAACTCACAATAGAGAACACAAATCATTAACATGAAAAAGGAAACATTAAAACTTCACATATATTTATCTATGGGAAATTAACTGCTCAAAACCCCTTACTATTTGTATTGCATTAATCAAAGAATTTGGATGAATAGAATATGCTTACTTAAGCTTGAGCACAACCTGCACTTGTATCTTCTATCATCTGCCTAACTAGATGAACCTGACCAATACTTAGCCAACTTTTCAAGCCTTCAAGCTCCTACTTCCTTGTGTTGTTCATTGATAACTTAGCCCCTATTTTTTAGGGAAATTCCTCAATTAAATTGCGCAATTCATGTAGGCCCATTCTTTGACTACATGCACCACCTGTACAACTTGGATTAGTTTACAACTGATAGTACACTTCCATTGAACTCCAATCTCAACTAGGTAACTTGAATTCTCTGCATGCATCAATTATTTTGGGTTGATTGATTAGTTAAAATGACCATTGAGTGTGATTGAAGTTACACTGCACAACTTGACCTTCCACTAGTTTCTCCAATAGTTGGAACTAGTTTAACTAACAATAACTCAACTTAACTGAAATAGATTTCTAGAAATTAGAAATCATTCATATTGAACTGAACTCAAGTGTCTCCAACTCGAATTAGCTAAGTTAACTGAGTGACAAGAACCATGTCACCTCAATTAACTAACTCCAAGTATTCTATTGAAATTCAAATTCAAATTTTAATCTAGTTTGACCAAGGCAATGTCAAAACTAGATTTTCTTGTTGCATTTTCAACACTCCCTCTCAGCAAGAAAGGGATTATCTTCCACCCCAATCTTGCCTCTATGGAACTCGAATTTAACTCTTGAAAAAACTTTTGTTAAAATGTTTGCATCTTATTCCTCTATTGAAATGTACTATAACAACATGATTCGCCTCTACACAAAATCTCGTAGATGGTAGTACCGAATATCTATGTGCTTGGATCAATCGTGAAAAATAGGATTTTAAGAGAGCTTGATGCAACTATGATTATCACAATAAATAAAATTAGGATCCATCATCTAACCAAATAACCCAACAAGAATATTTCTCATCTAGATCGCCTCACATGTTGCTTGACTGGCAGCCATGTACTTTGCTTCTGTTGAGCTGAGTGCCACAAATCTTTGCTTCCTATTGTACCAAGAAAAATTTGTGGACCCAAAACTGAAAATTCCTCCTAATGTGATCTTCTGGTCTAATGGAATCCCTTCCCAATCTGCATCTATGAAGCCACATAGCTTCACTCCCTTTATCTATATGTACCATAATCCAAACTGAGTGGTGCCTCTGAGGTACCATATAACATGTTTAGCAGTGCTCCAAAATAATTCGATCAGTCGAACCATGGCTTTCATCAATTGGTTGACTGCATACACATGTTTGATCGTGAATTCACAAGGTACATGAGTGAACCCACCAACTATATATACATGGTAGGATCCACTTCCTCACCTGAATTGGCATCCTTCTTCCTCCAATTGGTCACTAGAGGAATCTCCATGGGTTTTCATTTGTCCATGCAATAATTTCTGAAGCATCTCATTGGCATAATTTCCTTGAGAGACAAACTTTTCCCCTTATCCTTGCCATAGTTCCAAACTAAAGAAATAGTGCATGATACTCATGTCCTTCATTTCAAACTCTCTTGCAGGATCCTCCTTGCAAGACCTGATAATTTTTTCATCACCGGTCAAAATCAAGTCCTCAACATATAATACAATAATAAACAATTTACATTCTACCAATATGTGGTAAAGGTTTGCATCTTCTTCACTTTTGATGAAGCCCAAAATGGTGAGGTAGTTATCGATCATGGTGTACCAAGCATGGGGTGCTTGCTTCAACCCATACAAAGCTCGCTTAAATCTGCACACATACGACTCTTTGTAAAAGGTCTCAAAACCTTCAGGTTGTTCAATATACAACTCCTCCTCAATAACTCCATTGAGGAATGTTGTCTTCACATCCATCTAGTGGACCTTCCACCCCATTTGTGCAGCCAGAGTAAGAATTGATCTAATGGAAGAGTATGTTTCTATATGAACAAAGATCTCCTCATAATCAATCCTTCAACCTCAGAGTACCTCTTGGCCACAAATATGGCATTTTAATTCTCTATGATTTCGTCTTCTACATGTTTTATCTTGTAAATCCACCTCGAAACTACCACTAATTTGTCTATTGGTCTTGGGACCACTTCCCAAACATTTTTTCTGACAATGGAATCATATTCCTCTACCATAGTGTTATTAGGAAAACTAGTGTCCATTCAGAGCTGCTAGTCCCACTAAGACAGGTAGCTATCTTAGAAACAAACAAACTAAAGTTACTTGTGTTTTCCTTTATGAGAAATAGATGAGAGAGAAGTAGAGAGTACCAACCTCAGTCTTTTTGCTTGGCTCCTCTGTTTCCTCGCCCTTTGATAGGTCTTTGCAACCCCCTCCTAACTGTCCCGCTACAAAAAAAAACCTGTAGAGTCAAAGCAGCATAATACCATCAAACATAGAGATCTATAACCAAAAACAATATAGGATAGATATATATTAACCATACAAATGCATATATCAATACAAGATTCAGAAATATACAAGAATATGGAGGAAAACTCAAATAGCTTTATTGATAGAAGTAGTAGAAGAGAGGATTACAACCCATTGGTCTGACCCATCGCCATCCTCCTAGCATGAAAGCCCTCTTCACCTCATGAAAATCTTATATCATCCAACACTATGATGTTTCACAGAGAAACTAATGGCACTTCCTTACAAAATACAAAATTCCAACCCCTGGATCTCTAGGATGAGGGATCCATATATAGATATTTGCAGGTGGGTGAGTCAAATTCTGGGATTTTGATTAGTTTCATTTCTCTGATAGTTCTTGGTTCCACTTGGAGATTTCATGATCTCTTACTCATCCCTGGGCGAACTCAGAGAGGCAAGTGTCAAATGGGCAGTTTCTAGAAGATTCTTTAGGTTTCCACCTAGCCAACTGCCTCTACCATTTGTCTGCTCTCGCTCATCGCACCCTACAGAAGGGATTTCCAGTATGCATCACACTTTCTACATGTAGTAGGTGAGTTGCATCTCACCCTTAGCATTGAGCAGTGTGTATGGTCTAGTTTTGACTAGTTCTGAGTAGTTTTTCAGGGAGAACTTCTGGGAGATGATGTAATCGGCTGACCTTGTTCTTTTAGGGTATGAAGCAACACTTTTAGGGGCTTATAAGCCCTTGGTTTATGGACATATGAGATTGGGGTTGCAGTGCCCAAATATGTCTATAACATTGTGGAATTAGTTTGATGCATCTACCGATGTATCAAATGTGTCACTTGCAAGTTCAGGCCCATGTTATCAGTATATGGGATATTTTATGCGTGTAGGGATATTTGATGTACTTGGTAGTCTAACATAAAAATTGCATTCTCTACTTCTAACTGCAACAATTCCATCCTAAAAATGCCTTTCTGATGATCTAAGGCACTATTGAGTTGTTTGGGAGGGAGGGGCTAGTTCTCTGCTATTTTGGTGTCCCTTTCGCTCTCTTTGGAATCTTGTTTGGAAATCTTTGCATATTTCTCTATAATTGAGATGTATCCAAATTTAGACACTTCTCCAAAATTTTTTTCCTCTGACTTTGATATGGTATAAGGTCGAGTTTCCACCATGAAGGCCTCCTTAGAGGGAGTGGCAAGTTCATTATTGTATAGAACCAGAGCCTAGGAGTATGTCTCTTCATCATATTTCTACTTTTCCTTGGGTTTTTTATCGGTCCTAGCTTTCTTTGTGCTAAACTCTTCTCCTCCTTCCACCTCCTTTGGTTCAACAATACCTCGCTTCTATCCTAAGAGTTGGGAAAATTATGATTCATTCAAATTCAAAATGGCCTTAAATGATTCTAGGGTGTCCTTGTTTGCACACTCTTGTATCAAAGGATTTAGATCGTGCTTATTATTTTCTCGATATTTATCCTTCATCAACTCATAGATAATGTTTTTTGGATCACACCTCTAGGTCATGACTTTTGAAAAATTTAAACTTTCTAGGATCTCAACAATTAGAACATTTCTCGAATTTACACAAAAATGTCACTCATTTTTAGAGAGATGAAATGTGACTACTGATTTCTTAGAGATTAAATGCACTTGATCACTTGCCAATATTCTCTTAATGTATTCCAATGCAAAGGTGTGATGTGTGATTAATGTAGACATTTGATATGGTTATTCTTTGAAACCATATATCTCAATGATTGCGTAATATTTGAAAAGGTAGCAGTCATTGGCAGGAGTGTCATGGGCGATTCACACTATTTCCCTAAGGAAATGTAGGTACTCTAGGGATAAGCTAAGCTTGTAGAAGAGTATACGAATAACATGAATGAATAAATGAATTTAATATGCCTTGGTTACTGTTGTGACTCACTCCATTGTGGGTTTTAGTTTATCAAGGTTGCCTAAGAGTAGTGAATTTTGAAGCCATTTCCTAATCCATAAGAGCTATCAGAGCTTGATCAAGCCCTCTCCATTACATAGTGCTCGGAACGAGCTTTCCAATGGTATATAGAAGTCCAAGAAAGGACCCCTGGATCAAAAGCTAGAGCTTGTTGAAGATTGCCTTTGGAAATCCTAGAAAACCAAGAAAAACATTAAAGGGAGTAAGGCAAATCACATTGGAGGGCCCCACACTCCTGCATCCCGCAGTCCTGCAAGTCTTGCATCCTACATTCCCACATGGCCCCTGCAATTCCTTATGGGTCATCCTTAACGAATTGCAGGGGGAAGCACACTAATAATGTTAAAGCATTGAGGAAGGGAAGAGATTGATTTACACTAAAAATAATTCAAAAGTCGAGGGTAGGCAGACCCCCTTTCTCTCTCCTCTACAGGGGGTGGTGGCACACTACCCGCAGTCCCACAGGTCTCGCATCCCATATGTCGGTGACCCTGTAGTCCTGCAGGTCCTGCATCCTGCAAATCAGTGACCCCAAATCCTGCACGCCTTGCATCCCGCATGTCGATGACCCTGAATCTTGAAAATTGGTAGATTAGAGAGGTTCTGAACTTAAAAGGCCTGCGAATCACCAATCTCACGATATAGTGGTATATCATCGAGGAGGACAAAAATTCATTTATAAAGGAAAAGGAAATGCTTGACAAAATAAAGACCGAGTTGCCCCCTTCTCTCTCCTCCATGTGGCATCCTGTATCCCGCAAATTGGCGAAGTCTCGGATATTGGTGATAGGCGAGGTTTTCATTCCAAGATCGTACGGGGGCCTATCCTCGGATACACTATAAAATTTCCAGGAAAGGATGAATGCCAAATACAAAGGCAAATCATGGTAAAACTAAGGCAAGGTCACCCCTTTCTCTCTCGTCCATGTGGAGGCTTCTGATTGGTCCTCAGTGCTGGCAGGGTAGCTAACTTCATAAATGATGTGGCAGTACATAGGATACATGGCAATATGGATGTTGTCATGGTAGATGACACGTGTCACTCAGTTTCAATGTTTTTAGGGGTCCTATGGGGCCATTTCTGGGTAACACGTGTCACCACTCATATGGGGCCATTTCTGGGTAAAATTCTATCAAGCACCGAGATGTGGGATTCTGAGTAATAAAGAAAAAGCCCACGAATGTGATAAGTTATTGCGATCTATCTGATAAGGTCTTGCATTCGGGAAATCAACCAATGTGGTGTAAGGGGTTTTTAAAGGCATTTCACATTATAAAGGAAAAAGACCCCCCTGGACATATGTTTAAAGGCATTAATGCCTAAAAGGTTAAGCCCTTGGTCCCAACTTGTGGTTATGTTAAGACAAAAGAGATAAGGGTGATACACCAAAGGGGGGCTTAAATGGAAGTCACAACACACTCGTCTCATGTTATTCCTGTGTTAAAGGCCCACATTCGAAGGACTCATGGGTACAAAATTAAACACGACACCAAGCTTTTCAGGGCACCGATAGTATTTAATAGAGTTTTAATGGGAAGATGGGCTAGAAGCTGAAGACTTAAATGGAGCATGGCGCAAAAATGGAGCAGTACATGGGACTCAGGAACATTAATGGCTCAGCATGGAGCCCCATCCCTCTACACGGCAAAAGACCGCAAATATGGGAACTTACAGTTGACCCAACCCCTACTCCACAGAAGAAGGCATCCAAGCAGTAAAGGTAGAAGCAATGGGGTCAGTTGAGTAGTGTAAGAGGCCATACTATGAGAAAATTATAGCTTAAGGCAGAGGTGATCACAGGATTGGCACAAAGACTTTTCATTTACTTTTCTTTCTAGTTATTTACTTATTTTTGTCCTGTAATATGCCTTCCTTTCAATGAGGCTTTTAATTATGTAATATTTTGGGCCACACAACCATCTCTGACTGAGACAACTAGTCGACTTAACAACTGAATCTAGAGTAGAGATATTTTGCTATAATGAATGTTCTTTCTCCCCTCTCCAGATAAATAGGGGAAAGCAAAACTTAACAAAGATTCAGAAAATCTATAGGAAAGACTACATGCCATATTCAGATGATTTTTTCTTTGTAACTCAGATCTTTTTCAGAATATCAAGGATATGGTGGCGATTCCCCCTTCAAGTATTACAATATGTGTTCCTTCTGTTAAATCTCATTTTATGTTCATATTTCCTCTCTGTATTCATGCAAATTATTGCTGCTAGAAATGTTTCAAGCTTCCTCATATATTTATTTGTATTTATATGTGAATGCAAGTGCCTGTAATTATATCACAAATTCACTTGTCTCAATAATGTTGATGCATATACCTGTGTGGGCTTTTGAAATCATATATTTAAATCTATAACACATGAATCATAGCATTATGCCCCTCCTTCATCCATTATTTCATGTTGCAACTCAAATAAGTATAGAAATCCTTAATGCTTCAAGGTCTATGTGTTATGTGTAGAATGCTTGAAGCCTTATGCTCTATGTGATGAGTTTATCCTTCTCTTTGTCCTCTCTCATCTACTTTGCAAAAGATTTTTAAGATGTAAGCCCTTGAATTACTTGGCCTTCATTATTTTTATGCATATTTATGAGATTTGAATGTGTGAAGAAGTATCAGAAATCCATGTCTTATTTATTTGGATAAATGAACCAACCTATTTCTTATATATATATATGTGTGTGTGTGTGTGTGTGTGTGTGTGTATCTATAGAACATAAGTGATGTCTCTAGTTTCCTGTAAATTATTTGAGATGCACAAATATAGACGTGCCTAAGCATTGGTCTTGTAAGCAATCCAAGTCTATGTCTAGGAGCTATAACATCTTTTGGCACCGTTTTCGGGGAGCTTATTGAAGGATTTCCCCCCGAGATACTACAAATTGAGAACCCTTCATATAGGTGAGCGAAGTTTGTTGTGATTGCATTCATATCACCTTGGAGACTCCACACCCACTCATTATGATTCATAAACCTAGATTTTACAAGGCCTCGTGCTCACTCAGATACATCCCAGCAAAAAGCCCCATTTGTATCTCACCCTAAAAAATTAATTTCCAAGAAAATATGGAAAGAGAAAAGTCCCCTTGACTGTGCTACCATCTCACCAGCCTTTGAAGTACCCTCATCTAGTTCTCATCCTTCTTCTTATCATTATTTAGGACTTACTCCTAAGGCACTAACATACCATTTTCCCCTCCAAACACTGTGGTCTCTACCCCAGTTCCTCCAACAAATTTTAATCCCCGTCCATTAATCCAGATGGCTCTTCTAGGATTTTTTCTAAATAAGTATGCACCTCTTGATCTACCTCAACCCTTAAGTTTCATGCCCCAATATTACCTCAAGCTTATGCCTAGATTCAATGGAGAAGATGACAACCCAACACAGAGACACATAGAAACCTTATGTGCCTTCGCTAAGAACCTAAATGTGGAACAACTAGATGTGGTCATGGGACTTTTTGTACAAATTCTTGATGGAGAAGCTAGAAAATGGTTCAAAGGCCTACCAAATGCCTCCATCACTACCTGGGAGGAGGTGGAAAATGCTTTCAACTAGAAATGGGGAGAAAAGAATAATCATGAGTACCTCCTCACTGAGTTTAATGACATAAGAAAAAGACAGGAAAAGGATACTTCAAAATTTATCAAAAGATTCAATAAGAAGTATAATAACTTTCCAACTGACATAAAACCTTATCCAGCTGTAGCTCATTTTGCTTTCTTGGGAGCCTTTAAGTTCGACGTTGGTTTTACCCTGAGAGGAAGGAAGTCTCTCACTCTGGACCAAATTCAGATCGATAGGGAAGTCAAGGGTAAAGAAAGAACCTATTGAACCAAAAAGAGGGAAAGAAGATGCATCTTCCTTTGGTCAAGAAAGAGAATCATCAGACCCGAAGTGGGACGATATGGAAAAATTCATCAAGATTTTATCACAAAAGGTTGGAAAGCTTGAAATTGAAAACAAGAACCTCTCCAGACAGAATTCTCAAGTCAAAAACCGGGGCTATAACCTGCGATATAGAAGACCTCCACTGCAACTACTTCCAAGGGAAAGAAAGGAACAACTTGATCAGATCCCTCACCCCTTATACTTGGAAGATGGTCTCAATTAACAATGATTGGATACATAGGAGATGCCGAGAAATATATATTATGCTTTTGCTGAAGAAGAACATGAGAATATGGCTCACCAGGAGGCCAATCATGATAAAGAAGCAACAACAGATGAGGAAGATATGTATTATTATTGAAAATAGTTTGCCGAGTTCATGCAAACATAGCCCCAATGTAAGTATAGTCTAATATCTTCAAATAAGAGGATGAGAGAACTAGAACAACAAGGGGAAGTTTCTCCCCAAGTGGTTCCTCCAACACCAGACAAAGGGAAAGGTAAGCTCCATCCTGACCCACCCAAGACATGTGTTTCTATAGATAAGGAAAGAAATGGTCCTAAGGGGCACACGGAAAAGGAGGAACCTGTTATTTTGACAATTTTTAGTGGGAAGGGAGAAAGGACAGAGCCAAGAGATATAGAAAAGGGCCAACCCACATTCAATCTCCAGAAGGAGATTGAAAAGGTAAAAATTCTCGTTCCTCTAACTGAGCTTCTAAAGCAGCCTCATTATAAAGCTCAAGTCTCTTAATTCATGCATCCATCCACCTCAACATCACCCCACGATAGTTTGAACCTCCAAGAGGAGAGGCCCATGGTTGTTTTCAGGCCACATGTGGAAGAGTTGGACCCTTCTACTATGCCTTTCTATGTGACTTTGGTGATCCATGACCTTTTGTTGCATAATTTCATGTTGGATTCTGGTGCCTCACACAACCTCATGCCACTATCAGTAATGGAACAACTATTTATAGATATCACTAGACCATACAAGGACCTGTACTCCTTTGACTCTAAGAGAGTCAAGTCCTTAGGCATGATAAAGGATCTGGTGGGAAACCTGGCTCAGATCCCGGTGAGGAGTGTTGTAATGGATATAGTGGTGGCTGATATACCTCCTCATTTTGCAATGCTTGTCATGCGGAAAGAGTTATTTTTGCTGACAAAACTAACCTCCCTAGGAGTCTAAGACTCTCTAGTGACAAACAAGACAATTAAGAGCAATCCTTCTCTAAACATACATTATTCTATGAGAAACCAAGTGTTTTTTTTCGATCCTACCTCAAGTCCAACGCTTGTTGTAGCAGTCCAGCTTCGTCGATCCAGATGAGCTCCTCCTTCACTTTGAAACCTGCATACACTAACAATCAAATGATTACATAACACCTGAATATTCCATAAAACAAAGCATATTCAACATATAGACCAAGGAGTATATGAAACAATTCATTAACAACAAATCATTGAGAAGAATGGACTTATTTGTTAAGGAAACAAAAAAGAAACCATTACAACCTGAGCCTTGGTATTGTGCAAGTTCCTCCCAGGGTCCAGCAAGAGTTTTCCTCTACTTTGACAATTCACCCACTTCCATGAAACAAGAAAGGATGGTAATCTCTCTCACAAGCTTACATGGGAATCTATTCCAGCAGCATTTACCCTTTGGAATGTTCAGCTTTCAACCTCTCCTCCTCTGGCCTAATGCCTGTATTTATAGTGTTCTAGAGGAGTTATTCAGTTCCAACATCAATGGGATACTCCCTCTTTTGGATGGGGTAGCTCCTCTCTTGATGGGATAAGTTCCTCTATCATAGGGATGCATGAACCATCTGGAGTCGCTCAATACACGTCAAACACTCTTCTAGAAGGCTCTAGAAGTGACCACAAGTAACTTTTTAAAGATGAAACTCGCGCCTTTTGACCTTTACAGGGGTACGCACCCATCCTTGACTTACAGAGCATACAAGTACATAGGTACAATGAGCTTGGGATGCGTACACACAAGCAAGGTAGAGAGAACTTGCATACCCAGAGATAAACATGATTTTTAATGACTTTCTCTCTTTTTTGAAGTTTGACATGAAGAGCAGAGGTATAAGGCTTGACAAGGAGGATAATATGACTATTGATGGAGCCATATTAACTGCAGATAGTCATGGTGACAAATTTCAGTGTAACAGAAAGTTTATCAAAGCTTACACACATATAACTATGTCGATGGATAAATTATTAAAGAAGGACACAAATTTCTACTGGGATGAGGATTGTTAGCACAGTTTCAATGTGTTAAATAAAAAGATGGTGACTACACCCATTTTGGTTTTTCTATACTGGAAGAAAGAATTTCATGTGGACGCCTCTTGTATTGTGTTGGGTGTGGTATTGACCTAGCCAGGAGAAAGAAAAATTGCTCATTCTATAGCCTTTGCAAGTAGAAAATTGCCAAAGGCCGAGAATAATTATTCAACTACAAAGTGTGAAGGATTGACGATGGTCTATGCACTGTAGAAATTATGACATTACCTATTAGGCACGCATTTCAAAATGTACACATATCACTCCGCTCTCAAGTACCTGGTCAACAAGCTTGTGTTGGGGGGCAAGATCTGTAGGTGGTTGTTTCCTTTTTAGGAATATGATTTTGAGGTAATTGTCAAGCCTGGATGATTAAACGTGGGACCAAATAATATATCCAATATCGAGACAAGCGAAGACCTACTGGTCTAGAAGATGGATTTCCATATGCGCAACTCTTTGTCATGCGTGTTGCAGATGATAATTTCGCTTATATAATCCAGTTTTTGACTACTGGCATAGCCCCGGAAGGATATTCTACCTAGCAGAAAAAGGAATTAGTGGTTAGCGTGCTTGACGTTTTTGTGATAACAAGACACTTGTATAAGATGGGCACTAATGAAATACTACATCGATATGTTCCAGAGTTTGAACGAACTAGCATCCTCACCGAAGCACATGGAGGAGTGGCGAGTGGAGATTATGCAAGCAGAGAAACCGCACAGAAGATTCTGCATGCACGATTATGGTGGCAAAAAGTACATAAGGATTCTAAGGCAAATTGTATGGCATGCAATGCTTGTCAAAGGATGGGGAAGCCATCGTGGAGGGACGAGCTACCCTTAAATCCTCATATTTTATTACAAGTTTTTGATAAATGGGTTATTGACTTTGTAGGCCCGATATAACCACCAGGGAAAAATACTTTCACACGGTATATTATTACTGCGACTTACTATTTGACAAGATGGGCATAAGCATAATCGGTGAAAGACTGTAGCGCTACTACAGTTGCAAAGTTTCTGTTTGAATATGTATTGATTCGATTTGGGTGTCCTAAGATATTGATGAGCGATAGGGGTACACATTTTCTAAATGAAACAATTGTCGTGATACTCGAAGAATTCCAGGTCTATCATCAAAAGATTACATCTTATTATCCTCAAGTAAATCGTACGGTTGACACATTCAATAAAATCCTAGAAAATGCATTGAGTAAGGTCTGCAATGCTCAAAGGAACAACTAGGATGTGTGCATACCAACAATCCTATGGGCATATAAGATGACGTGTAAGAAGTTGACATGACAAACCCCATTTAGGCTGGTCTATGGGATAGAGGATATGATGCCCATTGAGTATATTGTACCGAGTCTATGGATAACATCATTGACTAATATGGCAAACCGCAAGACTATGTAGGATCATCTCGTGCAGTTGTTGGAGTTAGAACAAGACCGATTCTTAGCAGGGTTTCTGCAACAGGTGAAAAAGGAGCGCGCGAAAACCTAGAATGGTCGACATATTAAGTTGTGCACCTTCAAGATGAATGATTTAGTGCTTCTTTATGATAGAAAATTCACAAAGTTCACTAGGAAGTTTCAGATGCATTGACTAGGGCCCTATGTAGTTAAGGAAAATACAAATGGTGGCGCAGTTCAGCTCGCGAAGCTGAATGGGGAATTATTTCTAGGACAGGTCAATGGAAGTCATTTAAAGTTGTATCAAGGGGATCCTTCCCTTGCGCAATGACTACATCATGGAAAGACAATCTTAGTACTCCAGACAGCTGCAAGGAAGTACATGATTATAAACTACACTACCCGAAGAATGTGAAAATGAAGAAAGGATGCTACGCGGGGGAAGCAAGAAGTGCGCCAAAAGGAGTTGCACCATGGAGGATGGTGCCATGCAGCAGGGTCCAAAAATAATCATTGGGTGCACTGTAGTTGATTGGATGGAGAAACTCTCATTAGGAGGAGAGGGTTGGTTGCATTTATGGCACAAATCTTTGGCAATCTGCCACCAAAGATGCATTTATGATCATAATTTGGAGGGAGCATTTGGATTTGAATTTTAAATCTCTTATAAATATGCCATGCTGGCCTACAGTAGAACACTTTGCCTTCTAAAAATTACTTGTGAGCACTCTTGTCTTCAGTTTATGAATCAGGAAGATTGGGAAGATATTTTTAAACATCTAAGGCTAGCTAACGTGTCTAAAACCTTCTACAAATTCTTCTTGGATAGAATGCTGGCCACTAATACCGCAGACGCTGTAAGTTCTGAAGTCGTGACCCATAAAATCGCATCAACAATGGAAGCCACACCGTGTGTGCCTACGGCATCAAGGTTACCTCAGCCTAAGCCATTGGCTACTAAGGAGAAGTAGAAGAAGCCACAATATGTTCTAGTGAGGCAGTCACCAAGGAAGAACCCTACAAAGGTTTGGCAGAAAGGGAAGATGGACAAAACCAAATAGACACATGAACCCCTAGATCTTGATGAAGAGGAGCTTCACGAAGGGATTGAAGAGTTTGATGTTGAGGAGGGAGAGCCTATCACTAGGCTCCCGAAGTATATCCCTCCACGAAAAGGCAAAGCGAGGGTCCCAAAAGATCAAGGTTCCAACAAGTTTATGGTGTCTACACCATTGTTGCTGGAAAAGGTGTATTTGAAGGCACATTCTTAGGGTGCATTCTTGCACTTAAAATGGAAGATTGGGATCTAGATAATCACAAAAAGTTATCACAGTTGACGATAAACAAATATTTGGCGAAGATATACTATGAGGAGATCGGAGTCAGGCAACTAGAGCCCATGAAGTGGGTTGCAGGGGTAGAAAAGGCAGGGTTGTTAAATGTGCTATGGGTATGGAATTTTAGTAGAACCACCATCAACATGGTGTGCGTATGCCAATTTCTTACCTTGGTTCATGATGGGAATCTCTCGATGGGAGAAACCATCCCCATCATAGATATGTTGATCCACCGCATCACAAGGTTGCCCTACCAAGGGATGGATCTAGCCAAGTAATTTGGAGGCAAGAGTAAGTAAAAGAAACTCGTGGATAGAATGAAGAGTGAGTTCAGCTTAGTAGAGAAGTCGCGTGGATATTCCATTTGTTGGGCACCAAATCTGCCTATCTTTTCCTTACATTTTCACCTTTCCTTTCATCCTTTTTGCACCAAATTATATGCATTAATTGTGATAAACCTACAAGGTAACCCTCCCTTCTAACGTCTCTTGGAATATTTAATTTATGAATTAAGGAGATAGGGGGTTTTGCCTATGCAAACTACTAAAAATTGTTATTTCCACAGATTCCAGTGAACATGTATCACCTTCACAGCTTGCAGCAGTAATCCTGTGTTCACATCAACTGTTCAGCAACGCTGCAACAACATAACCAAATCGCAGCTATTTTCAAGCCTATTTTGGATCTTTATTGTTCTTGCTCTCTCAGAAATTAGTTGTTATTCTAACAGTTGTATATTTTTAGGCATTAGTTACTAGATTTTGGGGAATATGTCATTCCCATGTTTTTGTATAAAAGGGATTTTATTCCTGTGTGAGGAGTTAGCCGCGCAGGGACAATATTGTAATAGTTTCTCATATATTAAATACAAGAAAGTTATTATTCTCTTCTTAGCTATGAATTAACGCAACCCTAATCAGAGAGCTTGGCTTGATCTTCTGATCAGGTGCTACATATTTCCTTTGTGTGTGTTGTTTCTATTATGGTGTGTTAATTTCTTATTGTTGTTATAGATCTTTATTGATTTTTGTGAATGTATTTTTAAGTTCTACAATTTATTTTTAATTACTGCTACAGAGATGCTTGATTCTTAGCTATGAATCCTTGGTATATGTTATATTGTAACCTTTCCCCTACATATACCTTGCGTGTTACCTTGGAAATTGTACGCACCTAGATTAATGAATTAATGTGGAAAAGGGTAGAATAGTGTATTCACACCCATACACCAACATTTTGGTGTCATTGCCAGGGAAGGCTAACAAGGTGCAAGACATGAACTATATTGACCAGAGGATCAATCTCTCGTCTTAAGGAGGGAAGTTCTACCCTGCTCTAATTCCTGAGCTTAGTATTTTGATTTCTGTCACTTTTTATTATTTTTGGCCCGAGTCACTTGCTTTGGTTATTTGTTATGAATTTTTTTGAGTTTTTAAAAACCGATCTCTTGTCCTTGGGAGGGAATGGTCTTTTGACACCTTGCTCTAGGTCCTAAGCTTTAGATTTCCTTTAATGCATGTTCTTTTCTTGTCTGATCTCTCATCCTGGGGAGGGAAGGGTCTTTTGACACCCTGCTCCAGGTACTAAACCCTAGATTTCTTTTTTTAGTGGTTTTATTTTCTTGTTTTTTAAAGCCCTACCTCTTGTCCTAGGGAGGGAATTGTTACACTGAAATTTTTCACCATGACTATCTGCAGTTAGTATGGCTCCATCAACAGTCATACTATCCTCCTTGTCAAGCCTTATACCTCTGCTCTCCATGTCAAACTTCAAAAGAGAGAGAAAGTCATTAAAAAAACATGTTTATCTCTGGGTACGCAGGTTCTCTCTACCTTGCCTGCGTGTACGCATCCCAAGCTCATTGTACCTGCGTACTTGTACGCTCTGTAAGTCCAGGGATGGGTGTGTACTCCTGTAAAGGTCAAAAGGCGCGAGTTTCATCTTAAAAAAGTTACTTGTGGTCACTTCTAGAGCCTTCTAGAAGAGTGTTTG
>APFE031279778.1:84956-95378 GCA_000404065.3 Pinus taeda | reverse complement strand
TTTGTTTCTTCGTATTTTTATTTTTATTTCAATTTCATTAAGATGTAATTATGTATATATGTTTATTTTTTGTACTCATATGCAGTTTCCCAGCTATGATTTTGTCCCTATAGTTGGTTCAATTGTGGCTGAGTTCAAGGCTTGTGCAATATGATCTTGTGTGGTTACATTTCTCAATCACACGTGTAAGAAGAGTAATTCATTTACTAATGCAGCCTTTGATATAGTAGTATCTTTTTGTTTGTGAAAAAATAAAAAGAAATTTGAAAATAATTTACTATTGTCAATTGAATTGCTTTTTTTTTATGCTTTTCATTATAGAAGTGTGACCTAGATGTGTGCCCTTCTAAATGAAATTAAGACCTGCCCTTCAAATTTGATCACTGGTCGTAATGTGCTGTTCAAAGTCTAAGTTCATCCTAGACGGTTTTCCACATGTTCAAAAAGAGAAATCTGAAAAGCAGGCAGTTGCTAAACAGATAGACAAGACGAGCATGCGCATACTTGATGGGGCATGTGAAGGTGAGAGCCTGCTGCATGTCTAACTGGACTTATAACTTATGTGAATGATTCCATTGTTTAAAGACGGTCTTGGAGGAGCTTCCGACAATTTTGTTGAACTGATAGCTGTGAATACTGTCGGTTCTCGATACAGAAAAGGGATTACAAAAATGTGAGTCATCGGTGATTCAATGGTGGTCATTCAATAAACAATTTGGAGAACTACCTTTTGAGGCTATATGTGGAGAGATCCAACTCTTCAAACCCAATTTTAACACAATTTCATTTCTCCATATTTAGACATATTTATAGGGAAAGGATTAGAGAGATAGATAATATATCAAAGGCAGGGTTGCGAATGGATACGGATGTATGGCATAAGGAAAGGATTCAAACCCAATTTTAACACAATTTCATTTCTCCATATTTAGACATATTTATGAGGAAAGGATTAGAGAGAGAGATAATATATCAAAGGCAGGGCTGCGGATGGATTCGGGTGTATGGCATAGGGAAAGGATTACAGAGATAGATGGCCTATCAAAGGCAGAGTTGTGTATGGGCATATCCAAGAATTCAAGGATTTCTAATCATCTGAGTATCATTATCCACCTTATCCACCTTTCTTTTCTTTTCATAGGGACTTATCATGATATCAATTTTTTTTTTCTCTCATTTGCAGTTTTGGGACCTTTTAGGAGAAGATATATATATTTCACTCTTCATTATATCAACACTGTATGGGATTATATATTGAGGGAATTTAAGGGATCTTTGGATGTATAGGGTTATATGACAAATAATACTTTCAAACTATTTTGATATTTCTGGAATTTTATATTTTGGGGAGGGCTACAGTATTACCCTCTCATTTTGATTCCGTTTGAAATGCTTAAATGAATTTGAGGAATGCATTTTTTTTCCGTAAGGAAAATAAAATTGCAAACTATTATCTATAAAGAAGCCTTTACAAACTGTACCTCTTAAACCCCTTAGGCAATAAAGGGAATGCAATTGTGGTTACTTGACTAATTTATCATTATGTAACCAATAATATCATATAAAATGGTATAATGAATAGCAATAACCAATGTTCCACCAAGTTTCTCGGTCGTTGAGGCAAGGGAGGAGATACGCAAAAGTGGCTTATGCAAAAGCTTCCCACCAATTTTTACGGAAAGTGGGGATGTCGGGGTTCTAAAAACTTATAAATATAAAAACATGTGATATATCATCGAAATTTTAATATTTATATTGTAATCTTTATCATTATATAATATATAACACTTACATCATGAAGGATAAATGATAAACCGATAAATCATATAACTGAAATCTGAAACAAACGAAAAACATGATATCATATAATCATACATCATACATGTAAGTTTGCCACTGTATAGTGTAACTACTAACAATGTACAATGAAAATAAACGTTTAAAGTTTTGAAGTTTAAAGTTCCAGTGTTGTGAAAATCGCGATAACATCGCGATAAAATGAAAAAATCGCGATTTTTTCCCCTTGCCGATAAAATCGCGATAAATAAACGAAAAAATCACTGATATTTTTTTTTGCCAATTTTTATTGAAAAAATCGCGATTTTATGAAAAAATCGTGATAAAAACGAAAAAAAATTCACGAAAATCGTGGGGGTCTCCGGCAGCGAGGTTTTATAATGTTTCTTTGGTTTTTTAAGGGATGCTAAATGTTTGAAACACAATTTTTTTTGAAAGAAACAAATAATTTTTGAGTGAGGCAGCTTAACGATCAAGTCTAGGCCCTAGTATTGATATGCGATTCATGGTAATGTTAAATTATTAAAGTAAAAGTGACATTCTCCTTAATCTTCATTTTCATCATTTTACTTAAATTTTTAACATTACCATGAAATGATTCAGGATGTTTGAGAGTGGTTTCGGCCTCAATGGATTTCATATGGAGAAAGTAGAATTTTAGATTTCATTCAAAATCCAGCAGACTTATCAGTTTTTCAGGATTTCAGGATTGGGAGATTGTAATGTTTCCAGGTGACACCCTGCCGAGGTACCCCTGCACCGTAGAGGACTAATCTACCTCCTATAGCTCTACTTCTGTTCTTCAGCTTCTAGAGCATAGCAACTCCAGTGCCAACTCCACCGAGCATCATCTACATTTAGAGGGAAGGGAAATTTGTGGCATTTTCTCGCAAGAGGGAGGAGAATCAATAGGTTAGACTTTAGTTATTTCTTCATTTTATGTATAGACATTATGACATGATGAGTATATTATTATATTTTTTGTTGATATTTTGAGGCTGAGTTGGGACTCAGGAGTCAGGACTTACTATTCAAGACATGATTCAATGTTATGTGTGATTTTAGGGCTAGAAATGATATTAAACATCTTATATATTAGTATTTTTATCATATTTATGTGTCAATGTATTTATTTTATGTTGTAAATGGTTTAGATATTAAAAAAATTGAAAAAAAATAATATTTTTGTACCAAATTATTTTTTCCCGATTTTTTCCGATAATTTCCCGATAATTCCGATTTTTTCCCGCGCTGATTTAATCCCGATAACGATTAATGCAACTTTGGTTTAAACCATATTGAAGATCAAACTATGAATACTGAATATTGAAATAAAAGTCAACTTTGATACATCAAGACTCAAGGCTAATATATCATATATCAAGATTCAAAATAAATTGAAATCTACAACTAAAGTCTAAAACAGAAAAGCAAATAAGTTAATAACATAAGAACATATCAAATGATAAATCATAAATGGCATAATTGCTCAAGGTAATGCCCTGCTAGTCTCTGCATCCAACGGAAAAGAGCGATATCATGAAAAGATGAAATAATATAAAACCATCCAGCGGAAAAGAGCGATATCATGAAAAGATGAAATAATATAAAATGAACATTGAAAATAAAGTTTAAACCCTTCCCAGTTCATAAAAAATAGGATTTTTTTGTTTCATTAAAAAAAATTGTGATTTTTGTTTAGGGAAATGACCCCTCACAACCCCACACAACCCCTTTCACACAGTAAACGGCCCCATTGGGAGGATTCAACCCCAAAAATCGAGGAAACACCCCCTTACAAGTTTCTGCGCATATCTTGCTTTTTGGGAATGTGGGGAAACGACTCCAGTCGTCCCCAAGTCCCTGAAGCGTGAGGGAGCTAGGAAACTCGACCCCCAGGTGGAGGGACATGACCCCGTGGAACACTGGAAATAACGGATGGGAGATATAAAGCCATGCATGTGAAGAGGCTTTACCATTGAGAAAAGGATTGGAATTTATAGTGAGATATTTAAGATGCTTAGGGGGAAGGAATTGTCTTAACCATTATGATATTGGGAAAAGGATGGGAGCTTATAGTCAGGAAGTCAGGTTGGCATGAAAGAATTGTCTTAATTTTTTTTTTTTTTAATCATGGTGAATTAGTAACTTGGAGTAATCTACGCAAAGGCCCAAAATCAAACCTAGTGGTTGCCACTGTAACACCAAGAGTATAACCAACAGCCCATATACCACTAATTTATGGCTTAGAAATAGCTAAGACTTCATGAGGGTGGGTAAGCCTACACCTTCAGCTTTATCACAACAGGCCAAAGATGTCCCTCGTGAGATTTGAAACCGGATCGAAGGGGTAACGTTCCATTGTGCCATCCCCTCGGTTGTTCCAAAAAATTATATCAACTCTATTAACTCTTTTTCAATTGTCATTTGATCAAATTAAATTATATAGTGGTTAAATTGTTATTTCATAAGACAACTTAAACAACTTTAACATATTATTAAAAAGCATAATGAATACCCATTACTGATTAAAAAGAATAATGAACAACCATTACTGATTAAAAAGAATAATGAATGTGAATAGTAGAGATACATGCATGTGAAGTGTTTTGAAACTGGAAATGAAACCGGATTCAGGATCTAGAGCATATAGTCAGATTATAGATATGTAAAATGGTTGCCACTATATAAAGACATTATATTAAAAACCTTATATTCTTCTGATAGTTGTCTTTAATTGTCCTTCTGTAAAAAATGCACATCCCTGATTTATAAAATAGCACAGGATTAGAAAACGTATACTATGGCCCTACAGTTTTACAGAAATCGGTTGTATTAAAAGATAGCTTACTACACTGTGACAAGTTGATCCACGTAGAGCTATACTATGGCCTTACAGTTTTACAGAAATCGGTTGTATTAAAAAAGAGCTTATTACACTGGCAAGTTGATCCATACGGTTTTTTATCTATAGTTTTTTAAAAATATCGAGGTCAATATATACTGGGAACTGATTTTCCACCAAATTTAATTTCAAAGGATTAAGAAAAACAAATTATAATAAAAATGCATGTTGATTCGTATGGTTTAAAAATTCCAAGTCAATATATGGTGGGAACTGATTTTTTCATTTCAAAGGACTAAGAAAAACAAATAATAATAAAAATGCATAGATGTTTATGGAATTAAAGTCTTTCCTTTAGTCTTTAAAGACACTTGAGACTGTAGAATGTCTCTATGAACTTATTTGCAAATCCCTGCATAGAAATAGACCTTGTATCACTTAAGGCTGTAGAATGTCTCTGTGAACTCTTTTGCAAATCCCTGCATCAAAATAGACCTTGTATCACTTAGGGCTGTCGAATGTCTCTATGAACGTATTTGCAAATCCCTGCATCAAAATAGACCTTGTATATCATTTAGGGCTATAGAATGTCTCTATGAATTTACTTGCAAACCTCTCCATCAAAATAGACCTTGTATCACCGATAGGCCTGTGATGATAATGGAGGAAATATCCTCCTACCTAAAGAAAAATATACAATAGTAAATACTAGTGTTTATCAATATTACTGTTGAAAATGAATAATACGAAATTTTAGATGAACAGAAAACTTCAAACATTCATGAGGGACAAGTCTAGCAATTATCAATAATATTAGGGTTCAAATACTGGTGAAAATTTAATTAGAACTATTTTTAAATGAATACCAAAACTTAAGCAATCATAAAGAGAAACTTTTCAGCAACAACAAAAATTCCAACATCAAAACTTGATACAAACAGTCCCACGGGAGAGTTTGAACACGAAAATATGATTCGAACAATTTTATGGTGAACGTCAAGCAGAGTAGAGGAGACAATCCCATGTGCCTTCAATGACTTCAATGAGCTAGTTAAATAAACATATATTAATTGGAAAATTTTGGAGCCAAAATTTACAGGTGTAATAATATAAAAATCAGCCACTTTATTATGAACTGAGTTTAACCCTTAATGTACTGCAAATATTTGAGCAGATTCTGCCTAAATCTTCACAAAAGTTCAGGTCAAGATACGAGGGATCTCAATTTAGGAAAGCCAGAGGGTAATTCTGTTGCTCGTGATTTATTAAGATCTAGGATCCGAAGGCTTACCAGCTTTGTAACAGATGATTGTAGCCTTCTAATGCAAAAACCTCGTAAACTTGGGGATGCTAGCTATTCCCAGCACCCCACACTCTTCAGCAATGGCAGGGGATGTCAATATTCAAATCTAGAAAGTCATGAAATCATACTCCCAATGAATCTCCCTGGAACTTCTGTTAAATGCATGTTTGCATCCATTAACCATGAACATATTTAACGTCCCAATCACTCTCTCTGCATGCAATAGCCTACACACTTGTAAAACAAAAGCTGGTGATTTTCCCAATGACTCTCTCAGCGTGCAATACCCTACACACTTGTCAAACAAAAGCTTCGTCATTTTCTCATCTATATTTCATTATTTTATGAAAAAACTTGCACAGCAAATTACAACGGTGAACTTTTATGTTCCATCTTGTGAAAAAACTTGAATAACAAATTACAACTGCAGAATCT
The DNA here is from genome assembly GCA_000404065.3 of Pinus taeda. Taxonomy (NCBI): domain Eukaryota; kingdom Viridiplantae; phylum Streptophyta; class Pinopsida; order Pinales; family Pinaceae; genus Pinus; species Pinus taeda. Next base: position 88,998 of record APFE031279778.1, on the reverse strand, counting down.
AATATTACATCATATCTGAATGTTGAGCTTCACAAGTAGTGGTGTGGTGTATTTATATGAAAGAAACTTAAATAGCAAATTACAACTGCGAATTCTAATATTTCATCATATCCATATTATTAGTGTGGACAACTAAGCCTGTCAAATCAGTGTTCTTTTATGAAGAAACTTGAATAGCAGATTACAACTGTCAATTCCAATGTTTTATAATATCGCCATAATCATTGTGGTGGACCGCTGAGCCTCACAATTAACAGTGTAGCGTTATGGTATGAAGTTGCAATAATTTTGAGGTTGGAATAGACCCAATTCCTCCATCAATTTGACACCTTCTCCCCATATATCATCTAAGAACAGGGCAAACTTGTTTCTAGTATCTCTGATTCAACCGCGTTTTGGTGATCATGCACCTTTGGGTTGTTGAATCTGGTCTCATTAAAAGCAGAGTTTTGCCAACCACAGAAATGATGTAACTAGTGATCATTTTGAAAGTCTTATGTCTAAAAATAACATCAAATCTTGGTAGCGTGCACTATCTCACCATTTCAGGTCCTACTGATTGAACAGGTTCAACTTGTAAAGCAACCTATTCATTCCAGAAGCCGAATTCTTGATGTGAGAAGGTGGAATATCGTGATGGCAGTTTCGATGTTCACAATCAGATCTAACTTGAGAGATGTCAACTCTTTCTGCAATGTTGGAATGCTATGGAATTTGTTGGATGAACATGCCAATCTTCGAACCCATAAATCCAGAACCAAAACCAGGATTATATGCATCCCACCAATACAAAATTCTGTAAGGAAGGTAACCAGAAATTAGAAGGGTATGAATAGAACAAAATGCAACCCAAACACAAGTTGGTCACCACTAGTACAGAGACTTTCCAACAATAAAATAGAATGCAATTAAAACTTCGATCTCATGCAAACTGACTGCAGATTTATATGTTGAATTTACAGAGACTTTCCAACAATAAAGTAGAATGCAATTAAAACTTTGATCTCATGCAAACTGACAGCAGATTTGCATGGTGAAGTTTTTCCAGCTTCGTTCCCAATTTTCAGAGCAACCCATATTTCTTTAGAAAGAGAGAATCCATCCACGTGTCAAATGTCAGGATTGCCATTCTTTTGAAAATGTGGATCCCATATCTCTAGAACCCTGTCAGGCGACGTTATCGCAACCCGCAGCCCTAGACCAGCCTAATGTTCGGGACCGTTAGACATAACCGCGTGCGTTGTGGGCCCGCCAAACGCCTGCGATATTCTTTTTGGATAATAATGATTTCCTAAAGTAATATATATATATATTAACTTTATGTTTTTGAAATATTTTTAAATTTGATTATAACTCTAGTTTTAATGTTTTTTGAATTTTTAAATTTAATTATAGCTTCTATAAGTTGGCCACAAAATCAAAAGAGAAATCATATTTCACAGAAAATATATCATTAAGTTGAACCTATCATAAATCTAAAATGTTATATCAAGCTTTAGAAGTTATATTTTTCCTTTAAACTGTTATATTAAATTCTAAAAGTCATATTTTTCATTTAAAAGGCAATCACATCACTGATTTTTATTATATTTTAGTTTAAATTGCAATATATTAAACTCTAAGAGTCATATTTTCCCTTTAAAATGCAATCACATCACTGATTTTTATTATATTTTAGTTTAAAAATTGCAAAGAACATGATAATATATAATAACTATAATAATTATATATATATTAATTTATTCGAATTTCGAGTTATCAAATATTGAAGATTAAATGTTTTTGAGATGTAATTTTTAGAGTGGAGAAATTTGATCTCTTTTAGGGTAGGGTAGATCCATAGTTAAGATAGATCTACCCTAGTAACATATATATAATATTAAGTTGAGATTAAATTTTTTTATTTATAATTCACTTTATTTACAATAAATTGTTAAAACATGCCTTCTCAATTTTTTTTGTATGCATACATTTAATTATTTTTATTATTCATATTTCCTAAAATAATACATAAACATGTCCCCTCAAATTTTTGCATGTATGCAAACATTTAATTATTTGTACTATTAATATTTTCTAAAATATTATATATCAAATCCATATTAAACAATGAAAGAATTACAAATCTCCCTGACACATTGCATTATAAAACAACAATTAATGGAATAAGAATTATCTAAATCAATCTCTCCTTGTATATGTTTTATGTTAAAAAAATTTACTCTCCTTGTGTATTGAAATATTTTATTTGTAATTCACCTTAAATCTTTCTTTGTTATTAATATTTTAAAAATCTTATATATCAACTCCATATTAAAATAAAATAAATTACACATCTCCCTAGTCATGGAAAATGAAAATATAAGAATTTTTTAAAATTAAATTATATTATTTTCATATCAAAAAGTAGATATAAATTATATTATTTATGTGGACATTGAAATATTTACTTGTAGTTAGGGAAAATATTTTGTTATATTTTTTTTTAATATTACATGTAAACTGAAAACTAAATTAACTTTTTTGACTCATCTCCATATTAAGTAGTGAAGAATTTATATTTCTTCCTCAAACTAAAAACCATTTTTTTTTTTTACTCATCTCCATATTAAATAGTGAAAAAATTATATTCCTTCCTATTTTTTGTTTTGTTTACTTTCAATTACTTGATATTTCTATATAAAGTTATGTAAAATTAAGGTTAATTGAAGTATTTTAATTATTGTTGACATTAATTTATTTTTTGTTGTTATTTTTATTTTTTTAGTTTAATTATTATTTTATTATTTTAAAATGTAACATTACGTGACAACATCTCTACCATATTGTGTTGTAGAGAGCCTCTCCCCACAAAAACATAATATTTATAAATTCATATAAACTTGTCATTCAAGGAGGGTGTAAGGGGTTGCCTTCGCAAGTTGAAATGAGTGTGAGTGACCACCAAATGACACACTACATGTTTGATGGTACACTTGCAACTACAACATAATCTGTGTTGTGTAGGAGAGAGGTTGGAGGTGATGTTTATGGATGTGTGGATGTTCGGAGAAGGACAACTTATTTGACACAAACTTGAGGAGATGATGAGTGATAATCATGAATGAATTTGGGTAGATAATGGCGTATTATGATGCTTGTGAGGCCAAGGTTGTTAGGGAAAGGTAGCCTAAATTTTATAAAATTGCTCAGGGATTTCCTCTTATGCATATCTTGTGGGAAGTTGTTGTCCTCTACAAACTTACCATTCCTAGGAAAAGAAATTTTAGGAACCAAGTAAACCAATGTTAGTCGAGGGATGCATATCTTGTGGGAAGTTGTTGTCCTCTGCAAACTAACCATTCCTAGGAGAAGAAAGTTTAGGAACCAGGTAAACCAATGTTAGTCGTGGGACAGAGATAGCTTTAAATCCAGGGGTGGTAGTCATTCTGAAATGGAAGCTAGTAAGTTGGAATGCACAACTTCAGGTGCCTTACAACCATAAAGAAAATGTCTCAGGTTCACAATTTCTTCATTTCTATCTTGAAATTTTCCTTAGTGGTAGATGTGATGGTATCATTATTTTTTGGGAATTTTGGTTTCATAGCATATTGGATTTAAGCGCTCTCTTTGGGCTTGTTAATCATAGTTGGGATTTATTGCATGGAGTTCTCAATTGGTCCTTAAGCCTTTGCGCAACATACTTACTCTCTTAGCCTCTCTTTTTGGGCTTTGATCTTCCTAGTTTATTTTTTGTTTTTCTTCTCGGGTTTATCTTCCTTGTTTGTGTTCCCTCCATTTGGTCTCCCTCCCTTTCAATCTTGAGTCCCACCCCTCTCTATGTTGTTTTGTGTTTTTCTTTCCCTCTTGTGTCTCTTGTCTTGGGGCAATTTTATTTAGTAATCTTCAAAATACATATTAAAAACATTTTGTGGTTTTCTCTTGTTTGGGTTTCTATGAAAAAATCTCTTATGTATTGTGTGTGATGTTTTGCATGGTTGAATAAAATTATTAATTATTAACGTTTACATAATCTAATTAAAATTGTTAAAAAGTGCCCAAT
>APFE031279778.1:73766-84891 GCA_000404065.3 Pinus taeda | reverse complement strand
CATCCCATTCTTTAGCCATTTTTGGGTATAGATTTATTTTTAAAATTATTTTTTCAAAGTCACCACATTTACTATTTGTTTCTTATAGAAGTACATTAAAATCTTAAAAATCTTTGTAATTGTTTGTCAAAAATAACATCCAAAAAATTTGCAAGGGCATTTAGAGCATACTCTTGTCGTTTTATCTTTCATTCTAGTTATATTTTGGTTTTGGCAATTTTTTTTTTTTTTTTTTTTAATAAAGCCCAATCATACTTATATTAAAAACTTCATATAATTGTTTTAGGTGAATTATAGTTCGTTTGATATATTATGAATAGACTAATAGTTTATCAATATAAATTAGAACAAAACAACAATAACACAAGATATGATTTGGGACACCTTTTTAGGAGAAAACTCAGTTGGAAGGTGAGGTTACTCTAATCTCTTTTTTATCTGAATGGAAGTGGATGCAAGTACAAAGACGTAAAACCTATGGTCGTTGGGCTACTACTTTGCAAAAACCCTCTTTGTTTGCTCTCTGCTTATCCACTATGAGCTCTGTTGTTCACCTATGTAACAAAATGCACTTGAATAGAATGGAACTCCTTTTCCTCCTATTGCACACATTTTGTCAAAGTTACAAGGAAGCGAAAGCGCCAATTTTTTCAACAAGATTGGGTCATTTATTAGCAGTCTACATGTCATTGTAAACCCATTCTACAATTTATATAATGTAAATGATGCTAGTAAGACCTTGAAGATATGTAACAACCTAGGTAATCCTGTTACTTTGATGAAGAATTCCACTCTAGCTTTGGGGTGAGGCTAGAGGGAAAAACTTTGCCGACCATCTGTGTTTAGAAACACACGAGTTAGTGAGATGAAAACCCTCTTAGGATGAAAATTTTGGCCAAAATAATAGGTTTATCTAGGTTGTTACATACATTCAAGGTCTTACTAGCATCATTAAAATTATATAACTTGCAGAATGGGCTACTGGAAAAAGTCATTTTGAGCTTGTTTATGGTTTGGAAATAGCTAGGGGACCTCAGAATAAAATTACTGACTGTAAGAGGTATTCAGATCTTGTTATCAAACAAGTCAAGATTGTATTCTCATGCAAAAGGGATAAACTCAAGAAATACAGAAACGTTGTATAGGATACCATAGAATTATTCGATGCATTTGGCTTGCACATTGTTCCTAGAGAAAAAAATGGCCAAGCCGATGAACTCATTGTAGCCGCTTCCACTTTCCAAATTTCCAACAATCTAATGAAGGATAAAGCCATAAAATTAATTAATTAGTGTCAAATTATCTTAGGAAAATTAATTCTGTAAGTGGAAAAATTTGTGGGTCTTAAAGGAATCAATTTTAAAGGTCCTCCACCAAGGGGATATTGTATATTTCAAGAAAATTTGGACCCTTGGACCTTGGTGGTTAAGTCAAAGTCAATTTTTTGAGGAGATCAACTCAAAATAATTAATTTTGAGCTAATAAAAATGGAATTGAATGATAAATTCGAAAATTCCTCAAAAACTAAAAAATCAAGGGTCAAGATTAAAAAATAATAAAATATTTTTCAACGGCCAAGATTATTTTCACAAGGATTAAAGAAACTAGTCATTATTTTTCCACTTGGAGGATTAATCTATAAATTAGAGTCATTTGAGTCTCTAGGGGGATGATCTATGGCTAGAAAATTGTTGTTGAGGCATCTTTGTAACATTATTGTCTTGGTAACAACTATTTCTTCTATCATAATGAAGACTTTCGGGTGCAATTCAAGGTGTTCTTGCTTATTGATTTGTGGTATGTGTTGACTACGAGCATCTTTATGTTGTGTTAAACATTGGTAAGATTTGTTTTTTTCATTAGATGGAGATAAAATCATACTATTGATAGTTTTGGGCTAATCTTAGGTGGTTTGATTCCCCATGTGATCTAACAGATTATTTTTTGAGAAAAATACGTAGTGTTTGCAGGTACTTCAGTCTTTGGCCTTCATGTTCACAAACTTGGGCAGGAATAATTGTTGGTTGAATCCCAAATATTTGTATGATGGATTAAATCTTCGCTAAGGCTATAATATACATTGGGGTTTTCTAAAATATTTTGTCATTAATCAAAGAAAAGCCATAAAAATATTCTTCTCAAAATTTAAAATTTTTCAAAACCCTTGTATATTTGTAGATCTTATAAATAATTTTGTGAATCTAGTTTGTAATTTTTTTTCTAACTTGGGTTTTGGGGTTTTAAACATTTTGTATATATTTGGGGTTTGGGTGTTTTATTTTCATTTTTTGGAGGTTAGATTAAGGGATCAAGGTGAAGTAGAGTTAGATCTAGGACCTTGATGGTAAGATCTAGTCTTTAGAAAATTTTGCAGGGCTATTCACTGAAGATTTTGTGGCAAAATTCAGATTCAAGAAGGCAAAAAAAATTTGAGACAAGAGTTTTCATTTTAAGGCCTCCTGGGACTAGATCCAACCTCTCCAAGGTCAGCGTCAGCCTTTTAGGCCTTGTGTCATCTCTTTTCTGCCCTTTTAGGGTAGGTCGTGAACCCTAGAGGCCTCGACCTCCCCTCCAAGCCCCTGAGTAGAAGGTTTAAGGCCATTTTTGGCCTACTCGTGGTCTAAAGAGGCCTTAACCTCCCTCTTGAAGCCTAGAGGATTACCCCTAGGGATAGTCATGGGCCTTTCAACCCTTAAACCCTAGCCTTTTCCCCTAGAAGCCCCAATGTCAAGCCTCTGAGCCCCATCATTGCCCCTTTGTGGCCTTCTCTCGCCTCTTTGATCCCTAATCTATCATCCTTGGCCCCTCATCCCTCAACGCTGGCCTTTATTGGCCTTTTTATGCCCTAGTTTTCCCTAAGCCCTCATCTAAATTTCTGGAACTGATTCCTTGGTGGTTTTGCAGATTCTTGAGCTCCAAAATTTTGACTTTCATGTGGCTTCTTCATAAAAAAAAAATTGGGCAACTTGGGCAAGTGTATCTACAAGGCCTTGGGCCTAGGGTTTGACCTCTAAACCCTTACTTTCACTTTATTTTATTGCAACAGTCAAAACAATGATAATTAAGCCCTAATATGACATGAAAATTGGTAAAATTTGGTCAAAATTGCAAAAAAAATTATTTCCCTAAATTTTGGCCACTTTGGCACCTTAGATCTAGCCTAGATCTAATTATTTACTTGCTAGAATTTACTGCATAACTGAAAATATCAAATCTGAAATTTCTTAATCACACATCTAAAGAAGGTCAAAAAACTTGAAATTTTTAGTTTCAATGAAATTCTCCTATTTTTGGGCATTTTTGGCATTGCTTTTAGCCTCATTAGCTCGTTGATCTGTGGTTTATTTATTGCTGTAATAAATAGATCAGATCTGGAATATCTCTGAAAAATACATTTTAAAAGGGCTAATACATGTAATTATTGGGTTAGCTAAGTTTTCTTGGCAGATGGGCTTTTCCTTGTGACTTTGGGCAAGCATAAGCATTGTGGAATTGATATTTACTTACTGGTGTCATAATCTTCCTATTTTTGTCATAATAGTCACTTGCTTCTCATAAAAAGACCATTGGAACATAAAGTGCATAAGTGTCTTCATAGCTCTATATTTTGTTGTTACTTGTTCCTAGCATTTACATGGTGAAAGTGGCTAACATTGTGTTGTTCTTGTGAGTTTATGTCTTATAAGAATTTATATTTCACTTCTAATAAGCTCACTCACCTAAAAGCACTTGAATCATAAATTATCTTGGTGATAAGTCTCTTGGGCATATTGATATCTTGTGAATCCGGTTGAGTTCCTCTTAATAATTGCAATTGAGAATCTAAGATCAAATTGGCATTATGGTACCTGTTAGCCCTAAGGAGCAGTGCTGATATTTTAATGGAAATGTACCCTATTTTAGCTCCGATGGTCCTCGTCTCCTCTTGCTCCGCTTTGGCCATAAGCCTTTAAAAACTCGGGACTATACAATTATCGTAATACAAAGGAAAACACGAGAAAACCTGCAACTAAACCATAAGCCGGACTTCAAAAAATTATACACCCGCGCTCATAAATATTGGCGGGTCCTCTCTTGGTTCATCTCCTTTCCGTTGCGCTCTCCATTCTCTGATCTCCAATCAGATCAATCTCTGCCGCCTGACCAACATCCCGACCGTCGATCCACACCATCCAACAACCCCCATACCCCACCCTGCACCAGTCACCTGGGGAGGAAATTTGTTGGCTTTGTCAGTGTTTTTGACAGTCGAACAGTGAACTGAAATAACAGAATGCATGGCCGAAAAGGGAAAAAAAAATAGCACGATGCAGCCGAACCAACAGAAATGACAACATCGCTGGCACGAGTGAACCACCTAACAGTGCAGTGAAATTACCAAAATTTGATTACCATGTTTGTTAGAAACAGATCTCTCTAAGCTCATGTTTGTCTAGTTACAACATCAATTAGTTAGAAGACAGAGGGCATAGATTAAGACATCTCGAGCCTCAGAGAGTTCGAGAGTATTGTAAAAATCCTATAAATGGCTGAAAGTTCGAAGGAAGACAGGTTCAACTTTTGGAGACTGCGGATACTTTGTTCCTCCCAGCGTCTCATCTTCATTCCAGTAATACAAGCTTCTTTTGTTTTTACATGTTCAATTGTCATCTTCTCCTCTATTCTAAGTTTGCACTTGAATAGGTTATTCATGTTTTCTTCTGTGTCTAATGCTAGATAATTGTCATCTTATCTCTGCATTGATAAATTAGATTTGCAAGCTTCATTTACTTTCTATAGCTCACCATTCATATGTATTTATGTACGTATCTGCTGGTACAATCAAGATTCTCCATCTATTCATTGAATCTATAAAGTATTGAGCATTAGTAGTTGAAAGCCTTGTCAAGCTGAGGGTGTTCATCAATGTCTTGAGTGAAAACAAAGTTGAAACAGTGATCGGACTTGATCCAAACCCCAATCCATTCCAATAGTTCAGAGAACGATATTGAAGATTTATATGTTACCAAGCATCTCCGAGCTACAACCTAGGAGAGTTTCCTGGAGTGTTAATAGTACCAGGATAAGAATATTCTTGATTTATATCTTGTGGATAAGTTCTTTAGTTTTCTTTTCACTGGTTAAGCCTCTTGTGGGTGATCTCTAGTTGAATCTTGCACTTGTATTTTTCAGCATTTATCTTGTTTAAGATTGTTATCTCAATATTGTTAAGTACTCTTGCTTTAAGATAATTCACATTTAGAACTCGAATAACATAAACCATCTTAATTCAAGATAATTTCACTCATCACCTTGCACAAGCATTATAGGATCTAGCCTACATTAAGAATTTACCTCCTAGCATAAGCCAAGTTGATAGACTCTTAGGGCAACCCTTTTCAAATTAGCTTGACAGATTCAAATTTTCCTAGTGGTTAACACATTGACCTTGCAGTCGCCAGAGCCATAGTCTCTGAAATGCTAGAGGCACTGGGTGAGTAGAACACAGGGGAGGTCTCGTTAATCAGACCAACGTCTACTTCCCATTGGCTTCCATTTCACAACTTACTTTGAGGATTGTTTCTGAAAATAGTTAAGGGAAAGGTTCTACTTAGACTAGGCATATAATTAAAATTAACTAAGATCGCTACATCACACATAGACCCTAGGACTTGCATATCATATAGTCGATCATTCAAGCAGTGGGTTTCCATCTAGTTACTTGGTATTAATTTACATTAAGCAAAAATTGTGACTCCATAAGGCACTGGTCTCATATTTAAAATCTAATCCAATCATTAATCTGGCTAAAATTTTACCTAGTTAGGCCACTCATCTGTGTCTCCCAAACAAGTTGTTTCCCAACTTGTTTTCCTTCACCTCATTCCATAGGGACTTTCCCCTATAACCTGTTGTTGGTAGACAACTAGAACAGAGTGACAACCCCCCCACCCCCTCAAGCAGTTGTCGCAATGACTTCTTCATCATGATCACATGGTTAGCCCCATTTTCCATGAATAGTGGGGTTGACATGACATCCTTTTGAATCATGGTAATCAAAAGAGGAAGGTCAACTTCTGGGCGGCATAAATTTTGCATACAAACTCCTATTGAGGCAATTCTTTTCCATTGGAAAGGTACCTATGTGCAGAATAAATCATTCGAAATGTTTCAAACCCCAATTTTCCAGACTAGGACCCACTTGTAAAAATGATACTATGAGCTTATTCCTCCACTCTGTTCACTTTGAAAGCATCAACATGGATGACAAAAAATATAATGATCTAATCAAAATCATTATGTCGATGGTATTGGATACCGCCAACATACAGGGGATCTACCTGATATAAGGTCCCAACTAGACCTTACATCGTTTGGTGTAGGAGTCCTGTTACCCACCATTTTGTGGGTGATATCCCTAGAAAATTATTTTTCTAGAAGATGGTCCTCTGCCAGCAACCAGTAGCCCCTTGTAGCCACCAACTAGCTCGTTTTAAAATTTTTAAACGTGAAATACGGTCAAAATGCCTTGTGACGGGCATTTTGCCCGTCAAATTCCAACCCTGGGTGGGCCTCCCAAACCTAAAGGTATGCTTTGTCATTTGGTAATTGAGTATTGTAGTTTACTTATCATGGAAAATTTTGGGCATGGATTAATTGGGGGATTCGACGTAAAGAGTGGGCTAGGTATATGTTATTTTCCCCTAAACCTATTTTGGATGTTAAGCTTGGACCCTAGTCCCATGGGATCTTTTTACTGACCTTTGGGTTTTAGGGATGATACTTCATGGAAAACCCTGATTTTGATTGTGTGTTCCCGCTCCCTCATTCACATATATCACTCCCCTTCCGCTCATTATAACCCCATTCATCTTTCCTCCCACCCGAGTCCACAAAGGGTTAGCCTTCCCCTTCCCCTTGCCCAAACCTTGGGTCGAGCCTAGAACGATGCCTCATAGGTTGATGCAGCTGAAAAGAAAAGTAAAAGCATAATTGGCCACATTCAACAGTGAAATGTACCACATAATGCTGAAGATGGTTGAGACAAACACATTTAACATGTGGGAAAAAGTCAATGCACGAGCTCTACCCCATTCTCATGGCCATCACCCTGGTTCCTATAGGCCCTAGATGAGCCTCTTTTATCATTCAGGAACCCATGATTGTCCCAACCCCTGGTGAGGAATGAACCACCCCACCTCAAAGGGGGTATCCAATTCTATACCTTACATATCATAATCTTACTCCTTGAGCCCTGAGTAGTTAACTAAAGAAAAATCATAAATGGCAAAAGGAAAATGAATAAGAGTGGAAAAATCAAGGTCGAGGTGACTCATGTATCACGATTTCTCCCTCCTATACAATATATACCCAAATGTGGGATTCCCTTTTACCAGCTACCCTTGTACCCCAACATGTGGCCCAGGGTTGCCCCTTTCATTACCTACTCCATTCATATCTTTATAACATGCCACCACCCTTTGAAGGATGTGGCTTGGACATACTATCCCCTTTAAAAGTGGAAACCACCTAATAGGGTACTTGGTAACCCTATTTGGAGCTTGGAGACATTTTCACGTGTCAAAGACCACTATGGAAGGGCATGCCATTATGAAGTGCCCCTTGTTGTCAATGGTTTGTAAGCTCTTTAACTCGATTTCCTTTAATGACTTGTGGCACTAGAAGGTTAGGGGACGCATTGGACCTTATGCAGGATTGTAGATGGTCTCCATTTTGAGTTTGGTTTCCCTATACGGGTTCCTAACCCTCTAGATGGCTACATTGGCACATGTAAGGTATGTGTAGAGAGTTGTGGGCCTCCACAACAGTAGACAACTCTCCATGGATCATGAGATGTGTTCAAATATTGCTCAAGATTCACCTATTAAACGAGAAAGATGCATCTAATTCACCATGCACAATCAGCCCCACAATTGTACCATGCACTTGGAAAATGATCCAAGACTTGTATGTTGATGTGGCATCACTTACACCATCATTTGAGCCCTTACAAATGGACTACAAGCATCTTCTATCTACTTGGAGACACATGAGGTTACTTGTGTGCCCTCGCATCCATTGGAAGCACCATAGGTTTATTATTTGGAGAACAAGGGGTCAACCCCTTGTCCACTACTTTTGGGAGTCCAGTTCATCATTGTGGCACTTTTGGACTTCACCAGGCTTTTTAGAAGGCCCAATGATATGTATTATTGATCATTCAACCTCTTGAGAGGCTTATTCTTTTGTTTATGAGCTAGTTTGGTGGGCTTGTCACCAAAAGTTAGTTTTTTTGCACATTATTTTATTTTAGGGGCTAATGTAGGCCCAAGTAGCTAAATTGAACTCATTAGAAGTGTATAAATAGAAGTGATGATGATTAATTTTAGCATAATCACTTGGATTTGGAACTTATATCACTTTAGAGATTTTCGCTATCCTTCTGGAAGAACGAATTTTTGGAGCATGGAATGAATTTTAATGTTTAGATAATTTTCATATGTCTTAGAGCTTCTTGATGGCAATTTTTTGGATGGTTGGATATATTCTTATACATGTAACTACATTTTATTGTTATTCTTTCTTTCTAATTTTGTTACATACATTGTTGTTGGGATTTCGCTATACTAGGGCTTATTTGTTGCATCTCTTATGCGAAGTTGTGGAAATTTTGTTTCTTCATAGTGAATGCTTCATGTATGGGCCATGTATAATGAATGAATGTTCTTAGGATGCTTCATTACTGAAATTCATCTTGGTAAGTCATTTATCTTGCAAAACAAGGTATAAAGTCTTTGGAGTTGCTTTTATTGTTGCCCTTGTGCCAAGCGAAGTTGTCTTTGAAGTTGCTTTTGTTGTTTCCCTTATGTCAAGCGAAGTTGTCTTTGAGGCCTCCTTGACCTAGAAAATTTGAAGGTCCATAGTCATAATTCTACCCAACTCCATTTCTCCCCAAAGGATTAGGCATTGGTCCACCCAATGGTGATCATCAAACTTTCCCATCCAACTCCCTCTCCTTTTCTAGGCCTAGCCCATTAGGTATCCTAGGGCATATTTTATCTTACAAAACGCCCATAAAAATGTTCGATCTCTTGGCCCCTATTGCGCAGGTGTGTCTCCTAGGTGCCCTCTAAATTTGAACAAATTTTGACGGTGATATTTTGAGGTATCTCAAGCCCTAGCTTTGAGATTGACTCTTGCCCGTAGTTTCCTTAGGTTAGAAGCCTCATTGGGACCCTCACATTGTCTTGCACTAAAAATTATTTCTTTGGTTCCTTTCCCCCTTCAGAATAGGTCAAGCATATCATTGGTTGCTAAACCCTACCCCCTTGACCTACACCTGGGTCCACTTTGTCATGTGTGGTCCCATACACTATTAAGGGTAAGTATTCAAGGATCACTAGGAATCCAATATTTCACAAGAATTTCAAGGCCTATGAACCTCCATTATAAGATACATACCCTAAACCTAAACCTTTAAATTCCCCTTAAGCCCTTCCTTGAGAGCTTTAAACCTTGCCTCCAAAGCAAGAAAGCCCAAATTTGAGCCTCTCTTGTGAATAGGCTTCTAGGATCACCCCTCACCCTATCGTTGGTCTATCCATTTAGTGATCCTCATCATAATGGGTCTCCTCCCATCGGTGAAATTCCGTAAAGAGAAGGGAGCCTTAGCTGAGGAGACAATGGGCTATTGCTCCATTTGTTTCCCTTAGCATAATAGTAGCCCTTCAAGGATCCCCTTTTAGGACTACTATTATGCTAAGGGAAACAAATATTATGCTAAGGGAAACAAATATTGTAGATTGATCAGGATCCCCTCAGGATCATGATCAATCTACAATATTCCATTTCCCGTGTGACCATCATGGGCAATATACTTGTGTTCCTCCATCTCATCAATCTCCCTTTCTTGCTAATCATAATCCTGTAGAGGCCATAAAATATGACATAAATGATAAGGACCATCATTAAAATAATATGACAAAGATTGCCATGCATCAGAAGTTTATGAGCCTAATCATTGACATCTCTATATTTTGGTTAGAAGAGAGAATCTCATGTACTATATTACATCCTTTTCTTACCTCTTCTCACGTGATCATCCATGTGTGGGCATTCTATTTTCCTACCTTCCACCGACCTTATCATCCATGTGATTTGTACACATTCACTTTGGTATTTGCTACGAGTAATCATATAGGCTGACACATTTATATTTATTTGATGATATGTTGGTTGTAGTGGCTTTATGATTACACTTAGTATAAATTTTGTACCTTATGCGTGTTAGGGTAGGATGAATTGCATGTTGATTTCCGGATTAGAACTAATATCATTTGGTATTTCTCATGATAGATTAGCTGCATTTAAATTTAAAATTGCATTTGAAAGTTTATTTTTATGGGTCTCATCCAAGCATGTGCGATCATGAGACGTTGTGAAAGCATGTTGCCCTATGTTTTTCATCTATTGTAACAATTCTGCGGTGTACCAAGATATTGTTGGTGTTCCTGTGATCTCTCGTTCATGTACCTTTGCCCAATGTTCGATAGATCACGTCCCAGTTGGAGCCAGATGTTACCCACCATTTTGTGTGTGATATCCCTAGATTTTTTTTCTAGAAGATGGTCCCCAGTCGGCAGCCAACAACCACCAACTAGCTCATTGTGCCACTTCTTTGCCACCTGAGTCAGCCATGTGGTCCCTCACCCATCTATCATGATTATATGTTTGAAGGCGGACCTCCCAAACCTAAAGGTGTGCCTTGTCATTTGGTAATTGTAGTGCCCACTCTAGTTTCCTGACCCTAATAGGACTTTATCTTACATACTTTAGTCTACAAGGAACTCAGGTTGAGGATCCAGAAACGTGACTCTATTATTAGTGAATGTGATGGTTATGTATGTTCTCTATTAATATTATGATTACGATATAATTAATGGTTGTGTGTACTCTCTATTGATATCATGATGGTGATAGTAGTAAAGGACAGACATGTTTCTATTGATGTTATAATGATGTTAGCTTTGATCTATATGTATGGTTCCATTAAGGTTATGATGATGCTAGACATGATGGAGGTATCCCCTATGTTAGCTACTTACATTAGTTCTGGTTCACAATGAACAATGATGTGAATGACCAG